>JAPQRN010000022.1:14682827-14693617 GCA_037367275.1 Coranthus polyacanthus | reverse complement strand
TCTATCTATAGCTAATTTGCAGACCTTGTCCTTGTTTAGTCTCTCACCACTAATGAATGAAACGTTTTACAGAAACATCAGAAAATAAATCAAAATCTTTCATACTTTTCAAATACATTGTTTAAGTTGCTCTTTAAGGAACAACATGTACTAGTAAGGTATGTATATGCCGTATGAAATTCTAAATATGCGTAATAAAATGTATATATTTTTTGTCTTAGTTGTTTTAACTTGTGTACACTGTTTTGTTCCTTGAGTACACTGTATATTTATGTGTTTGCAGTTTTTTGTGTTTTTCTGCTGGACAATCAATTTCACTTTGATAATGATTTGAAAAAGGGAGGACATTTTTTTGCAAAGAACGTGACAGTAATCTGAAATGATTCCAGCTGAACTGACACAGCACTATTTCAGCCTTTAGCTGAAAAGGTTTTTTCCGTTTTTGAAGCAGATTTTAAACTTCTGAGGCCGGCGTAAACAAGAAGTCTTAAGTGCTCGGGAAAAACGAAAATCTGAAGATGTTCGTGATGGATTTTGATGTGTTTAAAGTGCAGCGGAATCGATGGTATTGATCCACAGGTGCATGATGGCCTGTATGTGTTTCAACTGTGATAGATTTATTGTAACAGGACTTGCAGCATTAACAGGGAATATCTATGACGTTTGTCACAGGAATCGATACAGATCAACTTATTGATGATGTTATGGATCAGTGTGTGCCCTGTTGGACAGACTCCACAAAATGACTTAGACACTGCAATGTGTTTTGTTGTTACTTTTGCTTCCTCAGCTGTTTGTAGAGAGGACGGTGAGGAGGACAGAGGACAGCTCTGTGTTCTCTCACCTGCAGGCAGAAACAAGTTAAAGCTGCTGTTTGTGCAGTGATAGTTAAAGGGCCAGTAAACCAGGACTAAGTGCTCATTTTAACTCTCACCTAATCAAGCTGCTTTGTGCATAAACATAACCAAACCTTTATGTCATGACACAAATGGCTTACTTAGTTTGTGTCTTACTTAAAAACTTACTTAGTTTTTTATTTATCTTATTCTGCGGCAGTAAACCTCGACCATGACACTGTCACAACCTAAATGCAACTGAGATTTATTGTGGTATTTGGTGTCATTTTTCCTGCCGCTCGTAGGGGTGCTAATTTATCAAACACTGCTATGGGTGGTATCGGAGGATAGGGTCAAGCAGCCTATGCGGTTGTTCGGGTTGGAGGAATTGTTTGGCCAAAATTAACACAAGGCCAACTATGACTGGATCTGAGCGTCCCCAAAACCTGAAGCAAAATTAGAAAGGTAACCTCAGCAGGACTGCAGGAACCATCGCCCCCAACAAAGACGGAAGTGTGAGAAAATCAGTTCCATTCCAGCCGGCTCGCACCAGGCCACAGCCGACGAGTTCGATAGCTGACCTCTGGCTTGTTTTTCTGTAAAGTCATTGATAAATATTAGTAGTCGCAGTGTTTTTTTGTGCTACTTTGTAAAATTTAGTTGTGATTTGCTCAGTATGACTCCTGCCTCTGTCCTCTCTACCATGTCTAATAAAGTGAAATTGTCCGGTTTGTCCTCCTGTTGCAGGATCCATCCACAACCATGTTCCCTCACCTTCCCACATGCAGACAGGTGACAGTCAGACAAATCCCGACTGCACGATTGATGTTTCTTTGCTTGTTCTGACACAGACTAAGCGAGACAGAGCCATGGTGACCCATTGGTCCCACTGGTTTTTAAACTGCCATTTTTAATTGTTGCCTTTGTGTTCTGATCGTCACCATCTTGACTTTTTGGGGTCAGAAGGCACCATGCCTGGTTCAAGGGCTGAGGGCTGAGCTAATACACTAGCTCCCTGATTCTAGACTGTACAACAAGATGGACACTGTCTGTGCCCTCCTAATGTGAGGCCAAAACATCTTGATCTCCACGTGGTGGCTGGCTGCAGTACAGGTCATAAATCCCATCTCCTCCATGTTATTATGGGAACTCGGCCAAACTAAAAACTCACACAACCAATACATTTTTTTCCCCAAAGGTGATTTCTGTTTTGTAAAGTAGATTTCATCATACAAGCAACAAGGCAAACTTCATCACACATTTGCGCAACAAAATTACTTGATCATCTCGTGAGTGTAAAATATTATCCACAGCTACAGGTGAGCTGTCTCTCAAGCAAAAAAATACATGTTTTTTAATGAACAGAAGCTGTGAAAGTCCAACTCAGAGGCCGAGCGAGCTGCCAAACACATCCTGCCAAGCTTTATATGTCGCTAACAACATCAGGGACTAAGTGGGTGAAAGAGAGTGGATTACAGGACTGGATTTGACCTCGAGTTGGGGACGGTTAAAGGCTGTGTGTGGATTCTGTGAGTGTGAACATGTGCACATCGTGAAGATCTTGCTCAACATTCCAGCACTGAAAAACATAAATGAAACCTGTTGAACACGCAGGCAAATTAATCTACTTAAGATATGATTCCTCATTTTGCTGGATTGTTGGTTCTGTCCAACTTCTTTAGAGATAAATCCTTCCAGTGTTTTTGAAATGTTCGCCAAATATTACGATCACAGATGGCCATTGTGACCAACAGGGAGAGTGCAAAAAAATTTTAAAAAATGGCAGGTTTTTTCAAGATGAATCATTTTAAAGCCATTATTATTTTACAGACACAACTATGAAACCATCTTGAAGTGTGAAGGACAAGTTTCAATCCTATAATTAATGATTTGTCATTAATGGAAAGTGACTCCGAGAGATGTAAGATGAAAACACTTTTATTTTAAAGGTACTAACAGAAGTCCTTGGCTGACATTGTTACACTGGAGCCTCCATATTTTAAAAAAGCTCAGACAGCCCCCCTCCCTCTGCTCCAGAACAAGTTTCAACGTTAAATCAAAGTGGAAAATTAATGACAGTCGATGGCGTACCTGAGCTCCCTGTCGGCTACCTGCTGGATGTTAAAAAAAAGAAAAAGAAAAACTTTATTTAGGTCAGAGTGTCCCCTCTGGTAACAGAGGATCTTCTGGCTGCAGTATCTGGAACAGATTGTGTGGGGATTTCACTGGGACGCCTCCATGGCAATAGAGATTAGGCAATTAACCTCCATGTCACTGTAATTATTAAGACACTTTAGCGAAAAATGAATTAATTTCCCAAAAGGTGCCAGAGGAGGAGGATGTGCTGCTGCTCGGCCACAGAGAAGCAGAGAGCGATACAAGGCCTCCGGCTAATTAGAGGAAACAAAGAGTGACAGATAAAACGACGGATTCCTCTGTCCGACTGGAAAAAAGTCCGAGTGAAGCTGCAGTTGTTTCCCGCTGAGGCGGAACGGAGCCAACATACATCACCTTCACGTTAATGTTAAGGTGAGACAGAGGCTGCAAACGCTAACTTCAAATCTCTGACAGATTCAGCAAATCATCTTTATCTGCTCCTCCTCCTCTGGACCATTTTACAAATCACGTTCCCTAAATAATCTGGACAAATCACTGCACATTAACATCTACGTAAGTGTAACAGTGTAAAAAGTTGTAATTTGACGGACATTAATGGAATCAGCAAGACAGTGTGCAGGGCTTTTTAATAGGGGTGGGATGTGACTAAATACATTTACTCAAGTACAGTATTTAAGTACACGTTTGAGGTACTTTTTCTTCTACTTTTGACTTTTACTCCACAGCATTTATTTAACAGCTTAATTACTTATCAGATGAACATTTTTACACAGTGGATAATAAAACACGCTTTTAAATGGCAGCACAAGACAGTGTTTTCCTTTCTGTCTTCTCAAGCAGTGCGTCGTCAGGCTCACGTTTGAGATGTTTATGAGTTGTCAACAGGACTCCCAAATAGCGATTAACCCTCGTATCAATAAATGTTCTCACCACAAATGAGAGATTAGAGGAAACAGATTAGTTTTATCTCCTTTCCTCTCCCATTAATCATGTGATGAGCCCTCACATTTATCAGGTGTCTGTAAATAAAACTGGATATAAAGTAGTTCAAAGTAGCTCCGCCTCCAGCTGCTACAACAGTAACGTGCTGCTGTAACACTGACACTATTAATAATCTAATAATGCCATATATAATAATATATCAGTCAGAGGGATCTGAATACTTCTTTATTGGAAGGTGCATTAAATATTCTCATAGTTTTGGACCTGAAATCCCTTAAATAAATCTTTAAAGGTTCAGCGTGTGATATTTAGTGACATCTAGTGGTGAAGTTGGAGATTGCAACAATCTGAATACCCCCTCATCCTTCCCTGCGGCGGCCGCTGAAAAGGGGAAAGCCAGTGTTTGTTTGTCCGTTCTGGGCTTTTCAGTAAGAGGAATATTAACTCTGGTCGACACTCAAACATACGTGACGGTAACGCACCTTAACGCTACAAGACGAAGAGGAAGTCCGTTTACAGTTACTCCCTCTGTAGATTCTAAAGTAACGAAAACACAATGATTCCTATTTTCAGGTGACATTTCAGTATTTTAATGATGCGACAGAAGTTGTAGCACATCCTGGTACTGTATACTGTACTTCTACTTACAAACTAACAGTTGTTGGTTTTTTTTTTGACACCTACCCCCAACACATGTAGCTGCGTAGGCCACGGCCTTTGACGGTTGCTAAGCTGTGATTATATCTTTTTAGCTCACTTCACGAATGCTAAATACTTAATCCACTCATTCTGTCATCATAGACACGCAGTAATGGAGTCAGTCTGTGTCGATAATTGTCTGCAGCAGCTCTAATATGAACACTGCGAACTGTACCTGCTTCTCTGTTTGATGGACACGTCTGAACATGTGGGAGGACGGAGCAGACACCACCTACACCATCATCACCTCAGTGATTGATATTCACCTCCAGCAGCTCCAGCAGCTTGTTAATTACATCTGAGTGCAGCGAGGATTAATGAAATCAGTGTCATCATCGCAGCATGCAGAGGTCAGAGGTCACCGAGAGACCAGAGGGAGCTTTGTTAGTGTGGGAGGGAGTGTGAGGATCTGTGTGTTAAGGGATGTGCTGGTATTTTAATTAGTATGCAAATGTACGACAGTGGGAATATTTCACGCTCACATTGTTATCATTAAGTCGGCATTAACTGTTGATATAAAAACTTGAGCACTTTATTTATTAAAAAATTCAAACCCTGTCCACCTTTTAAAGGTCAATGTCAGTGTATTTGAGCCCAAAGCAGAGGAACATTTGTGATCAAACAAGTACATGTGAAGCTTTCACATGTGATGTGTCCAAAATGTGATATGACTGTAAACCATCACAGCAGGTGATGATTTTTCCTCGTCTCGTTTGTTTACCCGGGTGATTAGAGCACTGTGATGGTGCTGCTCATTAAATGCTACTATGCAAATGAGAAGGCCTGCATTCTTCTCAATAAACACTAATTACAGCCACTCGTTAAGCTTCAGCAAGGCTTTCTGTGACATTAAAATTCACAAAGACCTTTTGAAGCTCAGACCCTGAACAGAGGAGGAGCGAGCACTGTCGAATTCACTCAGAGACACAAAACAGTTGAACGGGAAGTCATTTTATTCTGGTGTGTTAGTTTCTTCACCTCCCGTGGTTCATTTCTGAAGCCAAGACAGATCAGTGCCTCAAACAACTTCACAGCTTCTACTGACATGTAATTGTTAAAGAGCGTTTCTGAGAGATTCTGCAGGGTAATAAGCTTTATGTCTGTCAAAGGATTTCTTAATAAAATGCAACAAAAAGTCCTTTATGTGTAAACTGTAAAGTGATCTGGACCTATAAGGCTTTGGTTTACCATATTTTTGTACCGTGTTATTGTCTAAAGATTAATCTGAAAATGCTGGTGATCTGGATTCTTTTCATTATAAAAAGCTAATGACATCTGTATGTAGAAAAACACATGTCATGCAGTAAAACACTTTTCTTCTTAAATCAGAAAAGGGCTCTAACATGTAACAGTCTTAGTTTAAAATTCAGTTTTTAGGACTTTTCAGCAGTTGTTGTTGGCGCATTTGTTGGAAAAGCAATCAATCAAATGTAATAAGAAGCCGAAGTAACAAAAATACTTACGCTACTTATTGCATTAATAGTAACAGTAACCTATTACGTTGCTAAGGTAACGCTGATGCTTCACTGGATTGTAAAAATAGCACTTTATCGAGCACATCCATCCCATAATCAACATATTGTGGCTTACGTAGACTTTAGGATCGAGCAGTACAAGAAACAGGCGAACAACAGGAAATGGGTGTGTTGTTGAGAAGCTCAATCAGCACAGCTCCCCGTACGTAAACTAACGTACCATTACTGAGGTTCAATGACGCCTTAAAATGTTCTTTTGCATATTGCAGAGTATATCGAGTTTTTAGGGAAGCGGAGAGAAATAATTTCTTTCAGACTAAATGAGTTGTTTAACTGAAAAGCTGGTGACCTGAGGCTGGATGTTTTCCTCATCATGAGATGTTTTGAAGTGTACATGAAGTGCTCGCTCTCTGTTTTTTGTTTTTTTTTTGTACTTGTACAGAGACTGAACTGGTATCTTTCCCTCGGGACACACAAACCTGCAGCTGTCAGGGTCTGGAGTTTCTGGTATTTATTGAGCATATGTATGTGACATTGTTATAGTTTTATATTTACACTGTGTTCAAACTCAACTGTCTTCTTTAAAGGTTTAGGGTGTGATACTTAGCGTCTTCTAGCAGCGAAGTTGCAGATTACACCCTCCCCTATATGTGTGAATGACCCTCCTTAAAGCCAGCGTTTGGCTTTTTAGTTCAGAGGATATTAAATCTGATCCACACTCAAACACAGCGCACATATATAAATACAGGTGAACTGATGCCGTTTCACGCTGTTATGGAAAAGTCGCCTTTCTGTGTTGAGCCACGGGGTAGAGCAGTAGAATCACATCTGAGGAAATCTTAGAGACTGTAATTACAGCTGTCAGTCATGTATTTAACTCCACTACCTGCCTGAAAACACCTGCAATTACCCAAAGTCTGGATCACAGCATGAAAACAGTCCTGAATTTCAATATGCTTAAAGGTAATTGGGGAATTTTTGCCCCAAAAAAAACCAAGCACTGCATCTTTAATGTTACTTGGGGCTGTTTTATTAGAAGGAAGTAACATGAATATACATCAACACACGTAGTGGAATACATTACCTCATCTGTAAAGATCATTTCTGCCTGAGTCACATCAGACAGATTTTGATGTGCTGAAAACATCAACTCCCATGATCCCACGATGAATCTACCGAGTCTTGTTGTTTTGATTGAGAGACCTCTAGGAGCAGAAACGACGCCCTGTGCATTTAAATTCCAGTCAAGCAGCAATTATTATTCGCTCCGTTTTTGTTTTTTTTCTTTTGCCTTGTGCTCTTTCAGACATTGTGCTATCTCTCTGCTCTCTCTTCAGGGTTTTATAGCAGCCAGGCTGCACAATTTGACCAGTATGGACTGAATCGACAGCAGCTTTCGCAGTGGAGTGGTGTGTGGTGGTATTTGAGTGGTGAAGTCTTTACCTTCAAGGCCTCAGTCTGTCTCCTCTAATCTTGAATTTGCACATGTATCAGTTTTTCCATCCAGGTTGAGACATTTCTCTTTTCATCGAGCTCTAAAACGTATGCCCTATTCTTATTGCATTGTAATTCTGGAGTGCTGTGCTTTCTTTTA
Organism: Coranthus polyacanthus; assembly: GCA_037367275.1. Taxonomy (NCBI): domain Eukaryota; kingdom Metazoa; phylum Chordata; class Actinopteri; order Kurtiformes; family Apogonidae; genus Coranthus; species Coranthus polyacanthus. The sequence goes on along the minus strand of JAPQRN010000022.1, from coordinate 14,685,953 downwards.
ATTACAGTAATAAAATTTTAATCATAGGCTACTCTCTCTTATTTATTTATGTATAATTATATATTTTCATATATCTCTTATCTTTTATCATTTACTCTGTTTTTATTTTCCTCTGCATGTAATTAATAAAACTACTTGTAACAACTCTTGAACTGGATATTTTGTGCTTATTTAAATGAGACGGTGGTAATCCCCTCCTCGGTAATAATTCTTAGTGACACTTTCATTGTAGTTCGTATGAACCACACTATAATAGAAACCCTTTAGGTCCGTACTAACATGCTAATTAGAAAGTTAAAACAGTATGCAACATTTTTTAGGATGTAAGAAACTGTAGTATGAAACCAATAGCATGTGAATTGCATACTATTTCCAGGTAAATATTGCAGCACTGGACACTTCGCCAACATAAATATCCCACAATGCAATGCAGTTATGACAACAACAACAATGGCAGAAGGCGTACAGAGCCCGGTAGCCGGTAGCCGGTAGCTGGTCGTATTTTTACCGGCCGGTAGAGGTGAGATTGGCGGGTTACCAAGGATACGTGCCTCCAACCTTCAAAGAAGCTTTCAGGAAGTGACATATATTCACACAAAAGATACATTCTGCTATTTATTTACACCAAAGTATGTATTATCTTAAATGACTTTTTGTTGCTCATATCTAACCGAACAAGTTGTTCTCACCCCACAGGTAGATTTATCTTAATACGAGATCATCTGGATATGTGTGAGAATATTTGGCTTCTTTCTAGTGGGGTGTTTTTGCAGTGCAGCATCAAACGTCCTCATGCCAACACAAACAACATGTATTTGACTATGACTCGTCCTGATAAAATATTGTCACAACAGCTGTCAAATGTTAGCCTTCATGAATTCAGAATGATGCACTAGCTCATGTTCCCTAATGAAATGCTGTTTTTGGCTCTAGTTCTTATCTGAAACATCAAATTGTCTGAGAAACCGCTGCGTTTTTTCCCTCACACACACATACACACAGATGCTGCGCGTTGTGTTTTCACTGGGAGACATCAGGCATGTTGTAAAGACAAACATGTTGAACGCTTCACGCGTCACTTTCCCTCCACCTGCCATCTGAACAAACTGCAGAGAAGCATTTCGTCAGAGACATTTCATGTCTTTCGCTGCTGAATTAAAAAAAAAAAAGGAAAAAAGAAAGTGGAAGCAGCAGCTCAGAGGAATACATTTTCTGCAGAATATACATCAGAATCTGATCCTAGATCCTTTAAAGGTCCCATATCTTAACACTCAAAGTTCAATCTATACCATGTATATGTGTATATTAAAGACTTCTGGAATGGTGTTGACATAAAAAAGACTATAGATTTGATTTTTCTTCACTTTTAACATGATTTTTTGAATATGATTGGTTATGGATATTGTTTCCGCTTACTACATCACAAGCAGACGGGCTTGTTTTGTCAGGAGGACGTCTTGTGGTGGAGACACTGGAGGACTGACCGTACTGAGCAAGTTCATATTTTCACAGCTTTTATTTCTCACCACAGAGTTTATATAAACCTAAAAACCCAATAAAAGTGCATTTTCACAGTGCGGGACCTTTAAGTGGTCTGACTCTGGCAGCTCTGTGGAAAAAAAAAAAAAACCCTGACGAAGTGAAAACAGCCTCCATTAGTCTCATCATTACCTTTTAAGTAACACTGAGAATCCATTTAATCTGGCTGATAACTGACTGAGCAGCACAGCGGGGAGTGAGTGTGTTGAGAGGGGGAGGGGTCAACTGATAATGGAACTAAAAGCAGCAGAAATAAAGGCTGTGTTTCTACATTAAATTCCACGTCGAATATGTCTGGATGTTCAGCTCCGTCTCTAAAATAAATCTCAGTGACAGATCCTTAACTTTTCAAACTGAAACTGTTAAAAGTGTTTTTGTTTTTTTTGTTATGTTATGTTATATACATTTTCAACACTGACTGTTCAACGCATCCTCATACTTAACTGACAGAATAGGTTGCGTAGAAGAAAAATAATCCTCAGGTCCGAGATTGTGGCTGGTTCCGTTGAGCTTTATTCACTGCAGTGGAGACAGAATACTTCTGCCTTATTCCATGTCTCCATTCCATCTATTCCATTATTTCTTCTACAGTTGACTGCCAGTGACTCCCAACACGGCATCGACAGTATGCACATCATTTATGAACACATGAGATAAGATAATATTAATATATTATGTTATATATTATATATATAAAAAAAACTTTCCATAACTGTTGCATTTAGATTGCGACAGTTCGAGGTCCTTTGTTGTCACGTTACAGTTATGAAACCATCACACGTAAAGGAAAAAAAAAACACATTAACTAACGGTTTGAAGTCCAGCGGAACAAAACACAACTGTCAATGACAGGTGTAATACTTTCTGGTACCAATCCCACAATGCACTGTGTCATTTTATAGATGAATGAGTCTCCAGCCGTCCACTCCGACCTCACCAGATAAATGACAATACTGGACGACTCCGTAAAGAGGTTTACATGGCTGATGTGAACGTACGTGACCTCTTGGGGTTGTATGTAAAATATAGAGGGAGAAATGCAACTTTAGAGGGAGGTGGTTGAGGATGTTACGATGGAATAAGAACCTCTTTCTTCTTTCATTCTTATTTTACCCCTTACAACTATTTTTTTCAAACCAAAATCAGCGTAATGAGGGGCCTCTGTTTAAAAGGGCAATTTAAACTCAGCGTGCTTACTGAATTTTGCATGATTTAAATAATACTCCTTTCAAAACACCAGCACAAAGTGGAGAAATTAAAAACCTTTCAGCATTTTTTTTTGTCTTTGTCTTATACTTTTCATAATAAACCTCTTAACAGTTCCTTTAAAAACACAATGATGTTGATTGTGACGACAAAAAGGTAAATCTGAGTGTGACTGAATGGGTTCTGTGTGTTAACAGGCTCTGTAACAGCAGAAATTACCTAAAGTGCATTAAACAGATTTCACACTTTCACTGAGACTGCCGCCCCAGAAAACTCTGCCAGGAGCTTCTTGCAGAAACGCTTGACCTTCTTCTTTATAAACTTGCTTAGATTTCTGTTGTTGTTGTTTGTGTGTGTGTGTGTGTGTGTGTGTGTGTGTGT
>JAPQRN010000022.1:14631000-14651840 GCA_037367275.1 Coranthus polyacanthus | reverse complement strand
CACTTGACACTATAGTTTTAATGTCTAGACTATATCTGAATATCAGACATCAAAACAATCTGGTGTTCCCGCTCTCTCTTTTTTCTTTCTTCCTCTCTCTTCATTCACTCTCTCTCTCTCCAAGAGTATATTATAGGGTAACACAGTGTGTTAACATAATGGTCCACTGAGCACCACCCTCCGTGAAAGACACATCCTTGATTAGAACAGTTCTTCTCAAAACCTGCGGAGACGCTGGTTTACCAGGTGGCACCAAGGTTAAAAGAATCCAGAACTGATTGGTGGAAAAGGCCCATATATGTTTGTAACTGTCACATTGTAGGCAGCAAAAAAAAAAGACAGAATAACTAAACTGTTAGTACGACCTGAAATAGACCCAAAAAGGGCAGTAAAAAGCTATGCCGTGACAATATGCGTAAAATCTCATAGGAGCTACAGTTTTTCGAAGACTGAAAAATATACTTGTGTTGCTGAAACACGTGAATCCTTCACCTGACTCCAACCGAAGATGAGGATGCTTGGTGCAGATTCTACATCTTTCTCCTCTCTTGACTTATTTGGTTGAAACATGCAGTTGTGTTGTAATTGCATCCGCTGCCTTTGGCTCAGCACTGAACAAAGACTAAAAAAAAAAAAAAAACTCATTCTTTTATGTAGCTTCGCGCAAATTAGCTCCTGAGCTAATGAAGGACAGCGGCTCCGACAGCTTCACCGGAAGGCAAATTAAATCAGAGAGAGGCAGCGCTGAGTGGGCGAACCGACACCAAACTGTACCGTGTTTACACGAGGAGACAAGTCAGCGTTCATTAAAACTCAGAGCAGGATCACAGAAAACAAATGATCCTCAGTTAGCTCTAGGAGGTTTACAGGGATGTCCAGCTGCGTACAGGATTTAACGTGATGTATAATGAGACTCTTGGCGCTGCTTCACACAGTTTCTATGGAGAGCCTTAAATGACACACCTGATGTTATGCAAGGATCATTTATGTCTGGTCAAATCAAAGAAGAAACAAATCCAAAATACTAAATATCAGAAGTATTGTGCTCATTTCAACATAACGCCTTGATTTAAATCCCTCCTGTATCCATGTAGGTGTTTGTTTGGAGATTTGAGTATCTGCATAATCAATGTCATTCATTTCTGTTCAAGGCTTTCAGCTGTTGCTGCAGAAATCATTACATATCAGACTGATCCACACATTTGCACCAGTGTTACAACACTTACTTTTGAAATGTAATAGATTAAAGATTACTAGTTACCCTTTAAACATTCAATATGTATGATTTGTGCTTGCTTGCTTGTGTGCCTCTGTGAAGTTTGTGTTTAAGTTTGTGTTGTGCTGGGAGCTGGTATTTTGTTGATGTTAGCTAAATCCATGTCTAAGCTAACACTGGATAGTGTTGTATATTGTTGTTACTGCAGAGAAGCAGAAGAGAGGCCTTGAAGAACTCGAAAACGAGCACAAGACCTTTCACAGAAAAAGTCCTCTACGTAAAGAACTCAGCGTACAGGATGTTATCATGGATGAGGCAACCGAGACGATCGTTAGCTTAAAAGGCGAGTAAGTTAATGTCAACAAACACCCGGCTCGCAGCATAAAACAAGGCTTAGAAATTCTCTGTCTATTCTAGGAGCAGTGCTGCTGTTTAGAGGAGCTGGGGTTGCCTCTAATAAGCAGAAAAACCATGGACTATTGAGATAGGATTTACCAGGGAAACACTGATGATAGCGCTGGCAACAGGTGAGCTATGGCCCATAAATACTGAGAAAAAACACACTAAACAGCATAGCATTATGTCCTAAAACCAGCCTCTGGTGATCTGACAAACTAAATCACTGGCGACTGTGCTTATGAGGACTTGTGAAGAATGTATTACTGTAATTTTGAACCTAGAAGGGATTAAAACCATAGACTGTATATAAAGATGGACGCCGTGGAGCCACTTCCTCCCACTGTGTAAAAATGAAGCCAAAATCCTGCGTTCACAGGAGCTGCCACGTTGCCTCTGTGACGGAATGTGGAGCCAGAGTCTGCGCAGGAGGGATGCGAGACACCACGTGCGCCGGTTGATTGGTTCCCGGGTGCGTGTCTGACCGATCTGGCACCGTGATTGGTCATTACAGCTGTCAATCACCCCTTTTTTTATAACATCAAATAACTTATTAAAAACAAACTGATCAGAAAGATGACAATTTGAACACAGATCTACCTAATGAAATCTACCTAAAAAAGTCTGAAATCACCTCTGGGGAAAATTTATCAGATGTGTACTTTGAGTTTTTAGTTTGGCCGAAATCCCATAGATTTGGACATGGAGGCGGTGGGATTCACGATCTACGTATACCGCTGCCAGCCGGGACATTTTGGCTACAAATTAGAAGTGCTCTCATGACTTCCATCTCTATATAGACTCTATGATTAAAACACTGAAAAAGAAAAATTTTAAATGAGTTTAATTTCAGCCAATCAAAAGAAAACATCTGTTTTTAGAAAGACATAATAACAGTGTTTAAAGTGGATCCGGCTGGGCTTTAAAATCACAGGCTGAGTGTGTATATGTGTGTTGCATGAATAATTGTTGCCCATGAGCACTCTCTAATCATCTTCTCAGCGGTTGATTAACAGTATTTGTTGTAAAAGCCTCTTCATGCGGCAGAAATTTGATTCATTCATCATTAACCAAACATAAGTAATAATTTGTTGATTTCTATCCCTCAGTCTCTCGTCTTCTCATCTCTGCTTCGCTCTGATGGCTGCCAGTCTGATTATCTCCTCTATGATATGTTGCTTTGCTGCTTGAAAACCTTCAGACTCTTCCAGCTCTTTGTACAGACATAATTTGCTGCAGTGCCACACAAACATGGCGTTGTATGTTTTTTTTTTTCCTTTTTTCTCCTTCATCAGTCATTTAAATGCAGGGAACTGAGATTCAGGTATCCTCAGAATCTGTGTCAGGGCACGGATGGGAATTCATAGGATTTTATTGCTACCAATGGCATTATCATTTCTGCTTATTAGAGGCGTGAGTCTTCACTGGCCTCATGATTTGATTTGATTAAGTGTCGCTGGTCAATGACTCAAACGCTGAATCTAATTTTGAATGAATTGGGTCAAATGAGAGACTATTTGAAAGCATTTTCTTTGTTACAGGAGGAGTTTTTTTCTTGTTGTTGCAGCTTATTTATTTATTAAATTCATATTTCCTATATCTTTTGCCAGATTTTTGCCTCACATTTGCATATAAGAAAACCTTGATGGCTTTACAAGTCACATTTCTGAATAATGTTGACTTTTCTCTACTGTGTCACAGTCTAATAATTACTGTATTTCCAACGCTGTAGGATATTTCCTCTCAGTGAAAGACATGCTGCTCAGTTGGGAAGCAGTGGCAATAAATAAAAGGAAATGATAAGCTTGGAGGCATACGATACCAAAGGATTGGACACTTTGTTACCGGTTCTCATTTCCCATCCCTAATCCAAAGATGCCTTTTGTCAAACTTCATTATCACCATCACTGTAATCACTGCAGTCTGACCTGTAAATGTTGTTATTCCAGAGATGTTACTGCCGGAGACATCTGTTTTCTTTGTGAGGCAGAAGCTGACAGTTCAGCTGTGTGCTTTTGTATTCTTGAAATAAGTGAAATTTGTGTATTTGTGCGAGACGTTCAGTGGTCAAACAGAGAGCAGATACGTGTTATTTCAGCATCTCCTGAAACTAAAGATCCTCAAAAAAAAAAATGATCCGAGACGATAAACTTAAACAGATGAGTTTTAAAGTCAGGTTCTGGACTGGACTGGTCTGGTTTGGGTTCAGTTCTCACCGTGGTGGTCTTGACTCGGCCTCCGGGCTGCGTGCAGGTCCAGCCCGACTGATTGGTCAGGAGATTACATCCTTCATCCGCCAAACACGGAGCCATCTCACACCACTGCCGACTCCTGACGATACGAACTGAGGACGAAGAAGAAAACATTTGAGTTCATTTGCTTTAATGGTTAATAATAAATTAACTGATTTAATATACTAATTAGCAAACAGTTTAAAATAACATATGAGTATCTGTATCCACATGTATGAAATGTGTTGTGGAGTCTAAGTTGCTTAGGTTTGGGTTTGTTTTAAGTTTAAAAATAGGTTGATGAAAGAGGGAAAAAATCTAACCTGCAGCATGAAAAAGCTGTTTAATGTACACATCTCATCTTCATTACATAATTTATAAGAAATAGGACATTTCATTTGCATATTGTGGATCCCTGATTGGCCTACAGAGAGAAGGGGGTGATGACGAGGAGGAGTGTAGAGTCAGACAAAACAGGAAACAGAAATGGAACCACTGATTTGTGTCAAACAACAACAACAACCAAAAAACACGGCCCTATATCTCCCATAATGCAGCTGGATAGTGTTTTAATCAGACCCTCCCTACCTGGTAAACAGCTTAAACTCCACACCTTAACTTGTAGCAGTATATTATAGCATTCTCCAGCTTCATTGGCTGTAATTATTAATACAACAGAAAGATTAAGACATTTGGTAAAACAAACCAAAACAAAAAAAAACACACAGGACAAATCTGCGAGGCCTCAGGTAAAGTTCTCCAATAACTGGTCGACTGAATTTGATCTGTAAAATTGGTGGATGTTCCCTTTAAATGAACTATTCTGGGGTACAGTCCATGCACGCATGGATATTTTCTTTTAGGTCAGTGAAACCAGACCTTTTGGAAAACACCTTCCAGGCTGAAGATATTTAGAAACTCTGTTTGCAGAGTTGCCAACAGGGAGAACAGAGTTTTTGGTTTGTAATGTCAGAACGTGTATTGTCTCCTTTGTCCATGAGGTGATTTTGTGCAAATAGTGCTGGTGCTAACCTTGGTAGCAGGACTTTTTACATGTTCACACGCAATTATTACACCTTATTTCAATTATTTGAGCTAATTATTTTTGCATAATTGTGGCAACGTCTCCATTCATCTGTGTAAAAATAGCTGAATGATACTAACATAACTGTCATATTTCAGAATTATTTCACCCCCTTTGTCTCGAGGCGTTTCCCCTCTATTAAGTCCTTTCCATGTTTCAGTAATACGCTTTGTATATTTAAGTTATTTATGTCAAATCTTCCCTGTGCAATTTTTGTTTACAAAACCAAAAAGGTAAACATACGCGCAGTTTCTATTTATGTGTTTGACTGTTCAGTGCAAATAAATGTCTCTTCTTGTTCATTAGCTGTAATTTATGTGCATAAATCAAATATTTTAGGCATATTATGAGCGTCATTTCATTATCGTGACAGCCCTAGTTTACACATAAATATTAGGGATGCACCAATTGTGCAATTCTGGGCTGCGATATTTAAAATAAGAATATGGCCGATAGCTGATGCTGACGTTGATTTATTATTTCATTATTTTTTCTCCTTTTCGTCTCAGGCAAAGAAAGAAAGAAAACAACTTCATCACACTCTCTTTGAATCAGCAGAAATGAAATCACAGACATTTATGCAACAACCTTTAATGTAAGAGGAGATAAACATCTTATCTGCTGATCGCCGGTCAACGAGGCCGTCATATCAGTCTGTCTCTAATACATATACAGTTGCTCTTCCACTATACTGAAGAACAGAGGCATCAGAATGGAAGTCACTGCTACGTGATCCAACGCTCCACCACCAACGTCAGCAGTTTTGGATGAGGCTTTTGGTTTGGCATCCTCTTGACAGCGCTTCAGTTGTGTTTTTGCATTTTCACACAAACAAATTCTTTTCAAAACTTTGCTTGTATGGTTTCGAGAATGGAGGAAGCGCTCTGTTTTAAAAGATAACCACGTACGTACGGACTGAAGTTAGATATCAACGCTAGATGATGATCCTGGCAAACAGGTGGAAGAGAATGTAGGAGTGTAAACATACAGCAACAATAAAGTGTGTTCAGCAGAGCAACATGGAGCAAACATCTGTCAGCAATTAACAGTATGTGCATCTCATTAAAGATGGCTGCCAGTCCCAGAGAGAAAACAGTGTCTTCATTACGGGGAGGAAAATACACTAGAGCCACGTTTACAGAAGATGTTACAGCTGTCATAATCTAATTCAGTCATCAAATTACAGTTAAAGCTGCTACAGAGAGTCCGCGTTTCTTTGTCCAAGAGATATCTGCGAATAACAAGAAGAAACAAGAAGATGGAGAAAAAAAAAAAGGTTCAAGACTTGAAGAGAGGAAGTGTAAGGCGAAAGAAGTCAAATAAGAAAATGAAGGGATAAGAAAAAAGGATGAGAGAAGTTGAATTTAAAAAAAAAGTTTGTTCTTTAAAAAAGGAAAAATGTTCCTGTTTGTGCAGCACACTTCTTATTTTCTCCCTCCATCTGTTTGTTTTTGCTTCGTTTACTTTTCCTTCTCTCCCTCCGTCTTGTCCTCGGGGGACGAAGCAGCGTCTCTCGTTCTGGACGCCGTCTGTGATGAATGGAGCGATTACAAAATGGCCGCCTCTCTTTGTGGATAAATGGAGCATGCTGAGCGGTGGCGGCGGCGGACGGATCTGCGGGACGGTCGTCCATTAATCAGCGCGGTGAGGCAGCGCTCGCAGGTGTTCGCTGATACCTGAGATTAATAAACTGACTGTTTGTTAATGTGGAAGACTCTTTTCTATATTTAACAGCTGAAAACACACCAGGAAACACCTCCATCCATCCTGAGCTCTGATTGGTCAGAGAGCTGCAGGTGAGCGAGGATTTCATTTAGACCCAAACTCTACAGTCGAGTTTTACGAAGAACATCGAACTATGAGGCAGGACGAAACAGGAAGCTGATGATGAGCTCTGGAAAAAAACAGGTGGCAATGATCAGCAGAGCTTCTGAAAATATCCTCTATTTACAGCAGACGAGACTGGCCTTTTTTTTCCTTTGGATAAGGCAGATAGTGGCCCATTGATTGTCGAACATCGATAAGTGAAAAGGAGACGCAGAGAAGTTGTGGGTGAAGACAGGCCCTTGAGGCAGATGCTGCCAAATGTGCAAAACCATCGGATGCAGCAGCAGCAGCAGCACCCACCGCTGCCACCAGGAGTGGGCAAAGTGTGAAGGTCGAAGTAAACGTGATGGACAGAAAGTGAGAAGGAGGAAGATGTGGGTAATAGTACGCGAACGAGAGAATGAACGCAACAACAAAAACATTTTAAAAAACAGACAAAAATAACTGCTGTGAGTGTGTACTGTATCTTTACTTTCTTCTCAGAAAATTTCACTCTCAAGACAATTAAATTGAAATTCTCTGATTTTAGCAAATGTTATAGAAGGTAGAAGAAGGTTTCTGATCGTGGGTCGGTGAAGGAAACAATGCTAACACAGTCCAGCCCTGGTTTACAGTGTCATTTCCAAGCCTTTGTGACTCTGGGTGACCTGCATTCGAGCCACAAACTACGGTCGTGGCCAAAAGTTTTGGCAGAAATTTTGTTTTGATTTTTTTTTTTGATTTTGTTTCTGTGGTACACTGAAGAACAATTATAAGCATTTCACAAGCTTCAAAGATTTGTGTTGGCAAATACATCAAATTTACGCACAGAGATGATTTGTGTCGCTGCCAAACCTTTTGGCCATGGCTGTTCAATGTCTCTGGTTTGATTCCCTTCATTCTCTGCCCTGTCTCATTTCCACTGAGTTTCCAAATAAAGGCCCAAAATGCCCCAAAACAAATAGCAGTGACTGAAGCGCAATAAAACACATTTCTAAATGTATACTTAAAATCTAATAAGTTTAATTGCCAATTGATAGTTATTGATGAAATCCTGCAAAAGCATTCTTTCATCATGTTGGCCACTATAGCAGTGTGTGTCACCCATATGTCTCAGTACAAATGGCTCCAGTCCTACATCACCATATGCCGACAGTTTTGGGGCCTTTTATGAACACGAGGAAAAACTCATAGCTCTGTTTTGAGCTATGAGTTTATACCCAAAACAAACACTATAACGGAAACAGATTTAAGGACAAAGGACCAAAAGACCAAAGGACAGCAGATGTTACTGCTCGCCTCAGTTTGAAAGTTCATCTGCACTCGGTTAATGTTCAAAATGGACTTTTCGCTGACCCTCCTGCGGACACAGGTAGGAAGAAATAAATCCTGAACACGCAGGGAGTTGAACCTGGGACCTGTCCTCCACCAATCAGCAGCAGCCACAGTCACATCACAGCGAACATCTTACCATCCACGCAGGCCGGTCGGGCTCGTGTTGTCCCAGCAATCTGGCCCTTCCTGCAGGCGCAGCGGGCCGTCTGCCGGGCGATGGTTCTCCTCGGTTGGCTGCTGTCCCGGTCCAGAGTGACGACCTCACACATCCCCGCCGCCAGCTGACCTGAGGGACACACAGATGACGTTACAAACATTTTTCTGTTGTTTTTCCTTACTTGAATCAAGGCCCTGAGGACAGAAGTTGTAGAGAATGTTTCCACTGTAAGGTAAACAATAAAAACGCTAATGATAATTATCACAATAGAATTTGAATTTTATAGTGCAATAATTATCTTTATCGCATCTTTTGGTTGTATTTGTTTACATTATCAACTTACTTACAATGGATATTTTGAGAAAAAGTCACAGCATTTCAAGAAAAAATGTGCATTTTTAAAACCTCCTAATATTAATAGATAATAGAGTTTGTATTAGCTTGTATTTGATAAATACAGTTTTGCTGCAGAGCAGGTTTACTGATTAAATACTTCTGAATTTCTTCATTTATTCTGAGAAATTTCACACAGATAAACTTGCGGTGACGTTCTTGCAATACAACAACTTCATTCTTATAACATTTTGATAGTATGACTGTATTCTCAAAACAGCAGATTTGCTTCCCCCTCGGTGCGGCCCTAATGCTCTGTCATATGAACGTTCTAGTGTTCGGAAAGTGTTCGTCAAGTTGTGACCACGAAGAATTTAAAACACAAAGCCCAAAAATCAGCCTTTAAACTTGTAAGAAACAACGATTTGACATTTATCGCGACAATTATCGATATCGAGTGGCATGAACATTTTTATCATGATTTCACATTTGTGGCCTTATCACACATGTATCACCCTAATGCACTGTATGTTGTAGAGTTTATAAAGGACTCAAAGACACACTTGAGACTTGTGCCACTGGGAGAAGAAATCTGGGCTTTAACACCGAGTAATTGACTGATCTATAATGTAATTTATTTGTTTATTCACTTATTGTCTCCTCTGAGTTCAGCTGGGGCAGAGACTGAACATTGGGGGGTATCTGCATTTGGTCGCCGTGGTGACAGAAGACGCCCCCCCTGCATGCTGATGAGCTACTATCAATGGAGCCATGGAGTAACCCCACCTCCTCCCCCTCTCCTCCCCCCTCCTCAAAGAGGACCGGACCCAACAACCGAGAGCTCAGAGTAGAGGCGCAGAAAGCGAGACGGAGGTCACCAGGGTCACGGCGGAGAAAACAACAAACAACAACAACAACAACAACAACAGCAGCAGCAGCAGCATCATGAAAGAAGTGTTCAGATTTTCAGTAAAATATGCACGATGTAAAGTTCTCATTTTGTAATTTGGCTCCCGTTGAAGTGTTACGTTATACGATATAAATACAGCCCTGGAAGAAATGAATCGAACACTCCAAATATCCTGACCTGAAAACCACTGAAAACCTGTGGAAAGTGATCAAAAGGAAGATGATGATGGATGATCACAAGCATCAAACACAGCCGAGCTGCTTGTATTTTTGATTCAGGAGCAGCCAAACCCCATGTGAAAGACGACTGGAGAGTACGCCAAGACGCACGAAATCAAGGTTATTCCACCAAATATGGATTTCTTCCTAAGTTAAAACATTAATGTTGGTTTGTTTAAAAATGAGTAGAAACGTGTTTTCTTTTCACTATCCAAGAAAATCTGAAAACACTGCACTTTTTAAATTTTGATCAGTTGTCATTTTCTGCAAATAAACATTTTAGAACTTGCAACAAACGTTGTCAGTAGATTGTGGAGTAAACAAAAATGTCCATTTCACTCAAACATATACCGTAAAACCTATATAATACCTTATAACGTAATAAAACCCTTGGTCTCTATTTTTGCCAAGGCTGTATATCTGTCATTATTATTTATCGTTAAGAATGGATCCAGTGTTTTAGAAGATCATTGCGAGATGTGTTTCAGATCTGAAAAAGCTCTCATTTCTTATTAATCTGTCAATTAATGTTACCATTAAGCTATAAAATATATCAAAAATAGTCAAAACTATTTGACAAAATATCCTTAAACCCAAGTTGACTCATTCAGATTAATTCTTTTAACCAAAAGCCAAAGATAATCAGTTCACTGACACATATGGCATCAAAACCACCAGCCTGGGAACGTTAGTGGTAAAGGGAACCCATGAACCCGGCCCCGGTCCGAGTCCTGGTCCAGGTGACGTCGGCTGTGCGCCTCTGTCTCAGCCCTTGTTTCGCATCTCCTCTCCTCAACGTCCTCTTAAATAAAGAAAAAATATGCCTTTATGAAAAAAGACAGGTGCTCCATCTGTCACCATGACGACAATGTAGACGAGCCACATTTTATGGCAGTGACGTAGGGTACAACGGTGGATGATAAACTGTGGTCCTTGAGGATTCACCTCTCTGTTACCAGGGAGGAGGACCCGGTGCTCGTTCAGTCAACTCTCACCTGAACTTCTCCAGATTCCTTCTCCCCATGTCTGACCTCTGATGATGCAGAAGGCTGAAGATTTCTTACACCACTCCACTCCTTTGTTCTTTACTTTAGATCCTGCTTCATCCAGTCAGTTTAAAACACTAGCACTGACCTACAGGGAAACGAAAGGAAATGCTCGCCTCTGTCTCTAAGGTATTGTCAAATCCTGTATCCTGTCGAGCCCACTGTGCTCCTTTAGACCATGTAGCTGTTCTGGGTCTTGTAACTGTAGTGTCGGATATGTACTGAACAACAAAAGACACACACACATTTATATAGAAAGATTTATGGTCAAAATGTAACTTCTGTTGTTCCAATATCTTCAGTTACAAGACTTTACCAATGACTGCACCTCAGTATGTTACTTAGTGGTAAACCAGCATCTGCCAATGGTTCATTCACAAAGATTTTCCAAATATAACCAAATGAATTACATGATTCGCTTTTATAGGCCTGACTCGCTCAAACAAAACAACACCACTCTTGACTGTTTATGCCAGTGTCCAAATGCCCAATCCATCTGCAACGTGGGCTCGCTGAATGGTTTGATGAGAATGAAACTTAATCTGTCTTAGATGAGTAGTAAATGGTGAAAAAGTGTTTTCAGAAGCCCAACTCGACGTCCTCGAATGTCTGGAGATATTCAGCTTGTTGTCACAGAGGAGGAAGGAAAAATATTAATATTTCAGCAGCTGGGATCAGACAATTTCGATTTTTTTTTTCGTTCTTAAAAAATTACTCGATTATCAATTACAAAAATAGTCAATTTATTTAACGGTTGACAACAAATCAATTAATCATTGCAGCGCTAGATAAACAAAAGAAGCTAAAAACATACTCTGAGTCCCTCAGTTGAGTACGTTTTTGTTAAGAGTTATTTAATAATTACTCCATTCTTAACCACAGCTAGTGGTAAAGTCTGAAAAAAATGAAATGGAAAAAAATGCCAATATTTTCAGCACATCTACATACGTATATAGATCTGTGTGTAACAACAATCAACAGTAGTCTCTTCCTATTTTTCTATCTGGCCTGAAAAATGTTCACATCTGTTTCCACAGACACTGTACTAATGAAAATGTGGGACAAACTACTAAACAAGGCTTCGGGAGGACAGATAAGTTTAGAATAGTGATGAGTAAGTCCAGAAAGGTGACACATTAAAGCTCTGCAACTCGACGCAATCAATACATAACAACG
Organism: Coranthus polyacanthus; assembly: GCA_037367275.1. Taxonomy (NCBI): domain Eukaryota; kingdom Metazoa; phylum Chordata; class Actinopteri; order Kurtiformes; family Apogonidae; genus Coranthus; species Coranthus polyacanthus. The sequence goes on along the minus strand of JAPQRN010000022.1, from coordinate 14,639,932 downwards.
AAAACAAATAACAAACTGTGATTTCTGAATGACTGAACCCCTGCATTTGTTCACGGTGGATGGCAGGTGTTACATTGAGACACAAGTATAACTGGAGCCGCAATTTAGTCATACAGTAAATCAACATCATTTCTAAGCTGTTGTCTCTCATTTAAATCCTTCACGAGATCATCTGCCGCTGCAAAAACAAACACAAAAATGACTTCAAAATGTGTGCAGGTTCAGACTCCTTCTTTTGCGTCTGTTCAAATGTCAACATATTGAGCTGTGACAGAGCAAAAATAAGCCGAACGCTGTTTAAAAACACAGAAATAATCTACTTTGTTTACTGGTCTCTGTCGTTGTCTCTTCATTGATCATCTCAGTGTGAGAAACTTTAATGAACACAAACCGTCGACTGAATATGTTTTCTGTTTTCCGACTTCTTCTGTCTGTTCTCTGCTCGGGAGGCTCATTTAGATCCTGGAAACAGCAGCAGATACACTTCTGTGCCTGCAGCGTACAGAGCTAACCTGAGGAGGCCAAATTAATTCTCAATGCTCCATTAAGTCGAGCGTATATTCATGGGAATTATGAAAACACCGACTGAATGAAAGAAAACCAGCAGCTCAGAGAAACAAAAACACAAACAGAAATTAATGGAGCAAAAAGCTGCCGAGGCTCTAACTGGATTTGAATAAATAATCTGGAGGAACGGTGTTGAGTGATTCAGTGCAGAAAACAGGCCAGTTTCTCTGTTTGTATCTCAACTCAAACAACTAAAACTGCAACCCGGGGAGAAAGACGAGGCGATAAGTGCATCCGTCTGCCTCTGACATAGAGATACACCACAACATATAACAATAACTACCATACGCCAACCCTTGTGCATGAAAACAAAACCCAAAGAACCGAATCCAAAGACCGTGCAGGCTAAGTCCCTTCACGCTCTTCACACTTCTTTAGACGATAACCCTGGAAAAATAAGCACAAAAGATGTTTTTGTTTTTTTCCCCCACGTGTCTGAGGTAGAAACGCTGATCAGTGAAAAACAATGTGCAACGTGAGTGGAATTCCTTTTTTCATTTTGACAGTTCTCTGAAACACCCCACAGGGTATTTGAACAACCAGCCTATCACAAACCAGTTGTGTGAGTTACGTCCAAAAACCCTCGTATATAAACGTTTAAGTGACAGCAGGTGAAGCCTGGTGATGTTTTTACAGACCAACAGGGTTGCAGTGGTGTTTCAAGGTAAACCGTCGTATATTGACAGGTATTACACCGTGTTGATTCGTTTATCTAAGGCTGAGGTTCCCAATCTTTATCAGCTTGAAACCCAAACGATAAATATAGATAAACTAAATTTGGTATCTCACCAGGACCAGAACTCATGAAAAATACATCATGAATTACCATAACGTCTGCATTTTTACTGACTCGTCCCCAATGTTCAATCACATTTCCAGGTTCACGAGTTGAGAGAGCATCTGAACAGAGCAGCATAGCAGTAGAACAGAGCCCTTCTGTTGTTTGAATTTGGAAAATGAATTCACACATGTTGTATTGTCATGGATTTTGCTCTGCCAAGGCAGATATGGTAGTGAATAAAACACAACAGAGCATCTCATCTGTGTGAGCATTTTTGTCACTCCCATTTATGTTGTTCAAAAGGAAACAGTTTGATTTATTTACATCAAAAGGGAGATTACTTTTTTTAACGGTCTTCTTTTTCCTTCCTAATATCTTTATTTCAGACAGGAGATGAAGCGCTTTCTTGTCTATTTTCAATTTTTTCTTCTATTTAAAAATGGTTTCATCATCAATCGTTTGTTTGGCCAATAAAACTTTCCGTTTGCATTCCTTAAAGACTACCATCGCAGCTCTGAAGCGCAGTAAAGTCAGTGTAGAGCAGAGGACGGGGTGGATGGATGCGTCAGTAAAACGGCGGACATCAATCGCCCATGTCTGTTTGGTGTCTGTGAGCAGCATTACACAAAAACTACTGCTTCATGAAACTTGGTGGGAGGGTAAGGCATGAGCCAAGTGCAAACCCATTACGTTTTGGAGGAGATCCATAAAAAGAGGTGCAGCCTGATTTCTTTTTTATCACTTTTTCCACCGCTGCAAGATTGATTTGACTGAAATAGAGGACTGTGGGGCCTTGGCCGAGGTATGTGCTCTACCGAGTGCCCTTCTAGTTATTAGTGTAATGAATGTCTTTGAACTTTACCAAAGTACTTTTAAACCATGATCCTTTCCTAAATCTAAGTTGTATTTGTGTCGACAGAGGCGGCCGTAGAGTCTGTTTGGGCTCAACTTTCCAGGGATCCTCACCCTGATGTTCTGACGCCAAACAAAGATTGAAAACATGTTTGAATTGAAACTTCAACTGTTCACCTTAATAGAATTTTCACAATATAAATCTGAAAAACAATAAGAACTAGAACGTTAAAGACATTAGTAGAATGTAATTAGTGCTGCAATGATTATTCTATTAGTCAATTCAATCAAGTTGTCAACTATTAGATTCATCGCCAGGTATTCAAGACATTTAAAGACTTGGGGTTTGAGAAACACTGATCGGCATTTTTCACCATTTTCTGGTGACGAGCTGTGGGTAGTGACCGAAAGAACAGGAAATGGCGGAAATCTTTTTTTTCCGCAGGGCGGCTGGGCTCTCCCGTAGAGATAGGGTGAGGAGTTGAATCATCCAGGAGGAGCTCAGGGTAGAGCCGCTGCTTCTCCTCATTGAGAGGAGCCCTTTGAGGGGTTATCCGGTCAGGACGCCACCCTGGTGAGGTGTTAGGGGCATATCCAACTGGGAGGAGGCCCCCGGGCAGACCCAGGACGAGCTGGAGGGATGATATCTCTCAGCTGGCCTGGAAACGCCTCCGTGTCCAGGAGGAGTTGGAAGAGGTGGCTGGGGAGAGGGAGGTCTGGGCCTCGCTGCCTAGGCTGCTGCCTCTGCGATGCAGACCCAGATACGCGGTAGAAGATGGATGTAGAAGATTTGGTTTTTGATTTCAGTAACACATCCCATGTGTCAGTGAATTTTTTAATATTTTAGAAAAGCAGGAAATTTGTTGGTTGTTTTGTTTTTTTTTCTGGTCCCGTTTTATTTTGAAAATGATAACTTACAGTTTTAAATTCCATCCTCATCCACTGTGGCCTCGCTAGTGGCTGCAGTCGCACTGAAGACAACGTCACAATAGTTTACGCTGCGTCGCTGTGACGAGCGGCCTCACTGAGTCAGTACTATACCTGCCAATCCGAGGCGAGGCGAGCAAAGTCCTATGGAAAGTTACTGCGGAGTTTGGTGAAGTGGTCCTCGACGTTACCGACATAACTCATAACGCATTCACATTTGAGGAAAAATTACATCACACTATTTCACTCCTCATTAGAACAGTATATTTTTGCTGTTTATTTTCTGCAGTATTGTCAAATATGGCGTGCTACTGGTTGGAGACCCCTGGCTGAAAAAAACACTCAATCATCCTCCATGTGTCACCTTGAACAGGTGTCAGGCACCAATCATATCTGAAACGGACACAGGTCTGGTCAGTGCGACCATCTGGTGAAATTAAAAAGTGATTGTCTTTCTCAAAAGCACCACTTTATACTGTAACTCTGACGTTCAGTTCAGGAGTCCTACACTGACGCAGAACGACGTAACATGAAGAGTTCCTCCATCACTGACAATGAAGTCTGAGGGGCAGGTTTTTAACTATTTATAGCACGTTATTGGCTTAGCAATCACTTAATAACACAAGTCTAGAGAGGAATCAATCTGCAGGATAATCATACGTTAAGCCGCTGCTTTAACTGTCCAGTTCATTTGAGCTTATTGTTTTACAACATAATGGCTTACTGACGTCACTGAATCGATTGTCAATACAGTAGCCTATTCATTTGGACTGGACTGCAGTGTTTGTGTGACCATAAATCTGTTTCCACAGTCACATTGAAGGGGACTCAATAGTGGAGCTAAATGACTCAATTTTAGCATTAAGACTTAGGGGTTGAGGTTAGGGATAGAGTGAGGCATGTTGGGGTCGTGGTTAAGATAAGGGTAAGTCTCCTCCATAAACACATGGAAACACAACATGTGTGTGCTACAGCGTTTCCTCGCTTCATGTTCTGTCTCTGATCTTGGATTTTCCTCATAAAGCAGTTGAGCCACAGAAGCTGCTGGAGCTCAGTTTGCTTTTTGATCTGATCCTGGAGCTGGTGTAACTGCTGCTGCTGCTGCTGCTACATCTTTTCTTTTCTCTGTCTTTGGCTTCATCTCCACATCCGCTCGTCTACAACTGAAATACACGACCATGCACACATGCAGAGATTTTACTCAGTGCATAGAACAAAAAAATGATTGCGTGTTGTTTCATGAGACATTTCTGACACTTAGTTTGATCTAACACACACACACACACACACATAGGGCTGTGCAATATGACCAAAATGTCATACCCTGATATAATTCATTTATAAATAGTTTATATAAAATGACAACATAGAAAGGCCTATTTCTCACTACAGCTGAATTATATACTCAGCAAATAAAAGGTACATATTTGGTTTGTTTCTGTTAAGTTTTCATTTAAACATATAACAAAATATAAAATATTAGTGCATGAAATATAAGAAGAAACATTGAAAGCAGTTTTCAACTACAAATGCAAACATAATGAATACAGGCTTAACATAAATAATGGTTTATTAAATGCCAAATGGAAACATGATCACTTTGACAAGTTTAGCAGCAGCATTAGTCGACTCACAACATAAATGTATAAAATATAATGCGTAAACTATTGCTGAAAACGTGTGGTTTCTGTGGATAGAGTGATGGTCTGTGATTTGCGACGCAATGAAATAAACGGAGCATACTGTGCACAGCCCCACACACACATACACAGTGATGTCTATCTTTGTGAGGACATCTCATTTACATGATGCATTCCCTGCCCTAAGACTAACCTTAACCTTCACCCTAAAGCCAGGTCTGAACCCTTAATAAGACATTAAAAGTTTTTAAAGTTCTCCTCGCAGAGATGATTAAACATCAAAAAATGTCTTCACAACTACAGAAGGACCTGACAGACACACACACATCAAACTCTGTACCTTCTTTGAGGATATGGTTGTGGAAGACCAGGAGGAGCAGGAAGCAGACCGCCGCGGCAGTCAGAACCCAGACCAGTCGGAGGAGCTGCATGAGGGAGAACCACGACCCGCACAAAAACCAACAAGTCCAAACTAAGATTACTGCAGGCTGGAGCCACCTCACGACGCCACATCCATCACGACCTGAGGGGAAAGAAGGCGGGTGACGGGTGGCATCTCCCGGATATGAAACCACACACAGACCCGAACCGACAAATCCAGACTGAGGAGTTCCGCGTCACGGTGCGCAGCGGCGGCCGGTACAGCAGATGTCCGTGATGGTCCACTCCACCGCAGCAGGCTCCTCAGAATTAAAAAAAAAAACAGCAAAAAAACAAAACACTAACTATCTGCTCCAAATAGTAAGTTGTCCTGCTCCGCGTCACAGTTACAGCTCTCTGCGCCACGGATCCATCAGAACTCCGCTGCTCCGCGTAAATCCCCCAAGAGGTGGAAGAACCGACACCGGGCCCGGCTCGAGCTGCTCAGCGGGCATGTTGGAGGTCTCGCCGCCGGCTTTGTCGCCCCTGCGGTGCCCGGCTGCCCGGTGGTGAAGAGTTGAGGAGGAGGAGGAGGAGGAGAAGCAACTGCTGCCTCTGGGTTTGAAGATCTGCCGCGATCTGCAGCCTCCACCTCTCTCTCTCTCTCTCTCTCTCTCTCCCTGTTAAACACTGACGGAAGAAGAGCAGAAACACTCAACACAGGCTTTATGAGGCGCACTGATCCTAATAACTCCAGAATGCTTTATTGATCAGCTACAAGACAATCAAAGCAAGTCTGCCTGTTTACTGTATCTGGTAAAGTAAGCAGTAACGCACTTTACCACATCCTATAACTGCTAAAGTGATGACTTATTAACATAGAGCTCAACGATCATAAAGGTTATTACCAAATAAATGTAACCTAAAAACCATTATTAACTAGTTAAGATACATTATGTAATCAGATGTTTTCTGGAAGATGAAGACACAAGCCGAATCTTTATAATGTCAAGGCAGTTTTCACTGTAAAATAAAGATATTTTGTAAATTATGGGCAGATAGTAACATAAAGGCATTTCTATAAAGGAGACACTACTTAAGCAGATTTATAAATCTTAAACTAAGCTAATAAAAAAGCTAATACCCTAATAAAATGAATGCAATACTACTTGTCTTGTTTTTTTTATAGCTATATGATTATTCTATAGCTTACTGCTTCCTTTGCACACCTGTTTTGTCTTTCTTGTTTTTGATTATATGCTTTACCACTTTAACAAATGCCACATTAAGCCACTAAGGTAAAGGTCAATGGCTCCCTCTCTGACACGAAACACCGTAGTACAGGATGCAACGAGGCTGTGCTCGCTCGCTCGTCCTCTTCACACTGAACACAAATGAATGCAGAAGTAGACAGCTGAATAACCACATCATCAAAATCTCAGATGATGGAATTATACTAATCCCGCTGAAGGGTGACGACTGCCCTTCAGTGTACCAGGAGACTGCCACCTTTAAGGTCTGATGTAACAGCCACCACCTCATTTTTTACATTAAGAAAACCAAAGAAAGAGCCCATGACCCTGTAATTACTGGTGACTGTGAAATGGAGAGGTGCTCCTGTGAGTATTGGGCATATGGACACGGTTTGGGAACTGACATCATGTTAATATTCTACAGAGCTGTAACGGAAAACAACGTCAGATATGGCATGTACGGCATCCTAACAGTACAGTTAAAGTAGAGAATCGACCACACGGGCGACACAGCCAAGGCAGCGAAGAAGAAAGACCACATCACATTATCTGTGACAAAACTGTTGTCAGACAAGCACATAGCATCCCGAGGGAGAGCTCGCACACTTCTACATTCAGAATACGAATTATTATGGTCAGGTAGGTGGTACAGTGTAAAAACTCTCTCTACGCCTATAACCGTAATCCTGTCTTTTAGAAATGACATCCATATGCAGCTAAGTCACCAGCATTCCATTTTATTTCAACAAAAAGCATTAAGCAAAAACATTCTAACCCTAAATGTAACGTAAATGTAAATTATTCACAGATGACATATCTGATCTGCCAACTCGATTTGCAATGTCAGCCAGCTTTCGCAACAGCATTATCAACTTTTTATGATCATGTTTAGGCACTGGGTTATAGGTTTAGGAAAAGATGGAAGGCTTTGTTTTAATGCAGAAGAAGTCGGCAAAGACATAATAAAAAAAGGACTCACAATGTATTGCCTTGGGATGCAAACCCCTGCTTATTGAGGCAAAGGGCAAGAAGTCACAGATGCTTCAATAAGAGATTATGTTTCCTCTAATGCAGGCGTCAAAATGTAATTCATTACTTGCTAACTATTAACTAAGTGCTCTGCTAACTACTTGTTGCATGTCTTTTTAAAAGACTTTTGCTTTATTCTCTGAAAGCTACAGTGATGTCCAACTCTGCGTTGGTTGGTAATCTGACAGCAAGCGGTCTTACTTTTCTGTTAGCTATAAATTTCAGATGCTGTCTGTGTGTCTTCACCTCCTCCGCCCTGTCAAACAGACGGTTTCTATTTCCTGAGCATCAGATCAACCCTGACAGCGTTTGTGTTCATCGCTCTCTGCAGACTCTTCGTACAACACTCTGACGGGAGGCTCGGTGAAAGTTAATCGATGGGAGGAAAACGTCAGCAATAATAATAAGCTGAGAGAGGGTGAGGTGATGAGACAGATCCCATCAAAGCCGTGATGGAGTCTGACAGACAGACGGAGCTGCTGCGGGCTTTGATAAGAGTCTGAACGTTACCTGGAGCCTCTGAAGCTGATCGATGGATTCACTTTGCTGCTGCTGTCAACATCCAACGTCTCCATCACCGGTGTTTTCTCTCATCGCTCTGCAGAACTTTGCTCAGAACTGTTCCGCTTTCTTTTGGGATGCTTTTATGGGCTTTAGCCTGGTCTTTCTGTTTCTAAGCATCTTGTGCTTCTCTGGTCACAAAGGTTGGTCTGCATCATGGTTAGTATTTTGTTATTTACTGGCCAGTCATAAATGGTTTCTTCTTCACCACTAATCATCAGACTTCCAAATAAAGCCAGGTCATTTGCTCCAGCGTCCTTTACTCACCTGTTTCTTAGAATGACCCAAACATTGATTTCGGCAAAACAGCCGCCTATGATATCTGTATGATATTCAGCTTATTTTGATGGTCATTATTTTCTTCTTCACTACCGTCTTCTCTTCCATCTTCTTCCTGACATACGACTCCACCTCAATCTAACTGACAACTCTCAATCAACGTCATGTGTGAGCTAACAGAGGGATATTTACAAGACAGACACTTTAATGTAGTATCCATTTTATTTCAAATTGAATGTGATGAAGCAGAGTGTGATGAATGAAACACAATTTAAAAGTAAGTCTTCACCTGCTTTTTAAAAGTGAGAGTTGAGTCTGAAATGATACTAAGGTATTTACAAGTGAAAACCAACCTCGATGTCCAGTTCAGGCTGAAAAGGAGTGGACCAGAAAAAAAAATGCTCTGGTTTCTTTCAGTATTTACAAACTTTAAAGCTGATGCGTCACACTTTAAAGAGGACATACTGTGACAAATAAGGTTTTACTGTCTTTTTCAATAATGAAATAGGTCTTGGGGCTTTAAAAATAACGTTAAACTATCAAAATGCTCACTCAACAGAGAAAGTTACACGGAAACTTTTCCGATAACTGGGCCTGAAACAAGTCGTCTGGATTTCTGTGAATTTGCGATGCCACAACTATACAGTAACTGACCTACGCCAGTCCTCCGGGACCAGCAGACC
>JAPQRN010000022.1:14596563-14611332 GCA_037367275.1 Coranthus polyacanthus | reverse complement strand
AGAAAAGAAAAGAAAAGAAAAGAAAAGAAAAGAAAAGAAAAGAAAAGAAAAGAAAAGAAAAGAAAAGAAAAGAGAAAGTCCCAAAAGACGCGATGACGTTGCCGACCTACGTAACGGCTTACTGGTGCATTCAAGTGCTGTTGGGAAGATGGATGTTAGATAGTTAAGAGATGGAAGAACTATTCAGATCCTTGATTTTGATAAAAGTACGAGCACCGCACTGTAAAAATACTCTGATATACTCTATAATTAAAAGTTCACTATAATTATGTAAGTAAAACGTACTTAAAAGTATGAAGACTGATGATTTTTTTTGCTTAAGCAGCTGTTCAACACAGTTTACGTTTTACAGGGTTTTGTTCTGGGGGATGAACGCACCACTAAACCCCTCCTACATCCGGTAGAGACCGCTATTTGTCAGTAAAAAAACGCAACTGAAATCCGCTACACGGTCACCGATCCCCGTTGTAGGCTAATTATTTATTGATCGGGGTTTGAATCCGGACCCACAGAGAGGACATGTCCGGACAGAGGTAACCGCTCCCGGTGTGCTGCTGCCTCCTCCTCCGGCAGAAGGATGGAGAGGCCGGGCAGGCTGCTGCTGCTGTCCGAGCTCCGCGTCAGAAACGCTGCGTACGAAGTGAGCCTGAGCCGGTCCCTGCTCACCTGGAAGAGACGGGTCTCCAGCCCGGTCTACCACCCGTTCAGACCAAGTAAGACCCCCCCTCCAACCGTCTCTGCCCATCCGGGTTTCTCTCCGTCTGTGTGTCTGCGTTCGTCTTCACTTCTCTTGCCTCTCTACGTCTTTCTGTCGGCCTTAAATGCACCGCTACATCCTGCGCGGTAAACAAAGGACGAGAGAGGACACGGGGCAACATGTTGGACACCTAGACATAGTTTGGACCGGCAGGAGCGTCCGCACACCGTGATGAGCCGTACCTGTGATAATAACGCCGTGATAGAGCGGAGATATCCGGTTACGTAACGGAGGTCACGGTGAGGCTGCGGGCAGCGGAGGAAACAATACTGACAGCAGCCAGCGGTGTTAATAATACCGAGAAATATGGAGCTGGGTCGCAGTTAAAGTTTCAGGGTGTTACTGCCCACAGCACGGACTGGTTTGGGTTACTTTTATTACAGACAGTGTCTTAAATTAGGCCTAATGTACAGCGGCAGGGTACATTACACACTGCAGGCTAATGCCACTAATACTTCTAGACAAATCGAGCTTTTGCCGCAATACAGCTGCTGTGACCAGGTGTCCCACTGCATTTTTTATCCTTTGTCCAACGTCCCACATACTGAGACAGTGTCCTACATTTGTATTTTGCAGGGGTTCGAGGAGGTTAAGTCAGGTAAAGTTGTTAAAGCTACCTATCACAACGTCCAGTTATTTAAAGTTCAGTTTATCTTCGTTTCCTTTGCACAAAAGGCAGGATGGATAAGAACAAAAACAACGTAAACAAACAGAACATGTCATTGACACTGGCATAATTGTTATTTTGAACATGGTTATTGGCCACGGATTCGTTGCAGTTTTTGTTGTGGTTAATTAATGTTTTGATTCTGGATCAGTTTAAATCAGGCGAGGCAGCCTGCAAGTCCACCAGGAGGGCAGAGTGGACCCACACACCTGAATCACCTGACCCTTCCTGTTTTCTGCTGCTTTTAATATTCAAATAGTTTTTCCCTCATGCTTTATTGTGCCCCTGTCATCTGTCACCGTCCCGTAACATAAAAATTTACACCGGTCATCACAAATGCACACAGTTTGTAATTTACAATCCTGTCATCACACCAAACACTAAACAAACAAACCAAAAAGGCAGCAGCATCTGTCCGTCTGTCTGGGAATGAGTCGGTTTGTGTCGTACGTGCACGACGTCTCCCAGTTTGACAGCTGGTAAGTAACAGCTGTATCTGCAGGAAGCAACATATACATGCATTTTTCATGATGTAGAAGAAGATTGATACCCTGATTTATGAACTGTTAGCTTCAGCAGTGTGCAGTGTACAAGCGAGCAAGGAATAGTTTCAGTATTTTCTGTTTTAGTTTTTGGAGACAGATGCTGCTTTTATTTCTCTGGCCGTTTCATCCCTGACCTGTTGAATACACTGTTATGGGAAAAGCACAGTTTGTTTTGTCTCTTGAGACGTGATAGTGTTTCTTTAGCTCACCAATGGCCACTTGTCTCTGGGACCTTGACATTTATTTACCCTCTCTGTATCAGCCTGTACTTGTTACTCCTCAGCACAAACAGCCTTCGTACACAGGTGGGCTACAACTGTTATCTGAACAATACATTGGATTTTTTTCCTCTCCTTGGCAGCCTAGAAAAACCAAGAGCCCTCTTGTCTTTTGTACACGCAGACACAGGGATTGGATTTGATAAGGTTTTGTTGATACCAGTGCTTTTGAAATGACCGTTTTACAGACGTTACAACTAACACCGCTTCCTCTTTCTTAAGTCACTCCTGGGTTTAACATCATTGTTTTCCAATGTCAAACAAACACACTAAAACTGATCAACTCGGAGGCATAAAATTACAACGGATCAGAGAATTTGGAACAGGAATCATCTGGAACTGTTTCTCCACTCCCATACACATTTGGGAAAGACCAAACGAAAACAAAATAACCTTTACAGATAAGGTCTGTCAGCATACAGAGGGCAAACTGCAGGCATGTGCAGCCTGAGCAAGAAAACAACATCCATCTGAATCATAAACAAATCTCACGATAATGTTACCATAATAAAAATGTTCATATCAGGCCATATCAATAATTATCACGATAAATGTCAAGTCATTATTTTCTTAAAGTTTAAGGTCTGAGTTTTGGTCCTGGTTGAAAGTTGAATAAACGAGGTGGTTATTTGTGGTTTTTAAACTCTGCTTTATGCTTCAGAACATGACAAACATTCATGGTAAAAGGTTTGTTCAACATTAAATTATGCGTGAGTAAAATTTAAGGGTTAGATCTAGGTTAAATTAAACAAAACCACTGAAACATATGTAAGTGTTTTAACTCACGATGTAAACAAAATAAAACCCAAAAGGAAAATGTACACCCTGGTAAATCGTCATCATCAAATATCATGATAATGGTCATTATCGTTTGATCGCCAGCGTACACTCTGAAAAAGAGTATAAGAGTACTACACCGGTTAACACTTGGTGTAAAATTAAAGGTCAAAGGTCAACACCCAGGTGCACCTCACGGGTGAATGAGCTGTTGAGTTCACAGCGTGATGTGTTTGCGGTTCAGAGAGTTTGTGGGACGTTTGAGTGCTGCTGGTCGATGATATCACCGGTTCAGGTGTCCTCGCTGTGTCTCGTGTGTCTCAGCTGTGCTCTCGCCACGTATACACAATATAAACGACTCTGAAAACTGATCTGAGCGTCGAGTCTCCTTCCAAACCCCCGGGGACAGCGTTGTGTAACATCTGTGAACATATGACGCAGACATAAGAGTCACGTGATCAATCCCAGGTGATTTCTGTCTCACTGGATGACGGGGCTTTCGTGTGTTACAAAAAACTCGGAAATCTGACATGAGTTAACGCTGCACGTGTGCGGCCATGTTTTTCTTAGATTATGGGACATACTGGTTTATGTCTGAAGGGGTTCGTGTTATGGTTAAGCTTAGGGCTTGATTCTTTCACAGCACCGAACAATTGAATCTTGTCATTTGATACCAAATTTCAATACCTAAGGAGTGGATTTCCTCAGCGTCAGTCCTTGCTCACACATGCATGGCTTTTATACATTTTTATGAATGATGTTCTGTTAACAGACAACAAACAACTCAGGTATGTTTTTTTTAACATACCAGGGTGCTGAAATTCAATTATTTTATCTTATGAAACTGCTTTGAATGTATAAAAATGCTGAGGAGCTGTAAAATAAAACAAAGATGTGTAATGTACTTTTAATTTTTGTTAAAATGGAAAATTGGTATAAAAAAGTATAATTTAAGAACTGGTATCAAAGCCACGGCATCAGTACTAGTACTGGAAACATTTTTGAATGATACCCAGCCCTAGTTAAAGTTAAAAGTCTCCACAAAATGAATGTAAGTCAACGTAAAGTCCCTTCTGTGTCTGAAAACCTAATCTGCGTCTGTGTGTTTTGTGTGTCTAGGTTTGTGTCACAGTGTGTCTGTGTCAGAGATCATCTCTGTGAAGGAGGAAGAGGAGGAGAACAGCAGCAAACGAAGAGACGATGGCAGCTGGAGGAAGATTAAAGAGAGAGAGGGAAAGGACTGCAGGCAGGCCTTCACAGGTAAACACACCTCAACACAGACGAACACAGTAAACAGGCATTTACTCACACATCTGGAAAAAGACGCACCTGAAATCTCACCTGTTGACACAATAAATACACCTGTAACCTGTAAGTGTTGCAGATAATTTCATTTGCTAAGTTTGTAATTCTTGTGGTTTCTTCTCAATGAAAGCATTCTCGTGGCTCGATGAGACCTGTTTTTAATGTGAAGTACCTTATTAAGCTACATTTAAATATGTTTGTTTCATTCAGAGGAATTTATTTAATGGTTACGTTTGTGCGTGTGTGTGTTTTGTTTCAGTGTTTTACGTGGAGAGGGGTCGTAATCACCGCTGGCGGTGTGCTGAGGTCACTTTCAGGTGTCCAGATGGAGCCACGTGTCAACACTGGGTCAACGGCATCAGAGACCAGCTCGCTGCCATCGGTACGACAACATGCACCACAGACACACACTCGCACATCACATCGCAAAGAGTCATTAACTGTACAATGAGACTGATGAGAGCGTAGTGTGTAGTTGATTTGTACACCCAGGTTATTGTTTATGAAAACTCGGTATGGAGGGGGGCATTTTATCTGATTGTGTCACAGCTTTACAAAAAAAGAACTAACTGATGTTAGATTGTGGGTTTTTAAAAAGTAACTAAACTACATTTCTATATATTATTTCAATTGTTTTATATATAAGCCTGGTATTTTGGGTGGATATGAAATCCATCTTCCTATTTCTAGCTGTAGTTTTCTACCAGCAGAGGGCAGCACACCACACGTCAGTGTTGTATTAGACAGAGATTAAATACAGTATATGGAACATATCTCAAGGTGAAAATCCCATGAATCTAGAAGTCCTTTTGAAAAGCTTGCACAAGAAGATTAACCTTGAAAAGGTAAAAGAGAACGCCCAGCCCCCACTAAAGACTAACGCTAACACTGAAAAGGTAAACTAAATTAGCAAACACGCTTTAAAACTAGTTTAAACTAAACTGAAAACAAAGGCTTGTACACTAATGTAGTCAGGCGGACTGGTCTTACATCCTCATTAGTCACGTGACTGATGTGTATGTGTGTGTTGACAGGCAGCCGGCCCAAACAGCTGCTGGTCTACATAAACCCGTACGGAGGGAAGCGTCAGGGGAAACGTATCTATGAGCAGAAGGTGGCGCCGCTGTTCGCCCAGGCCGGCGTCTCCACACACGTCATCGGTAGGTCCTGCATCGCTCACTTCCTGTTTTACTACTTGCTTTAAATCTGGTTTGAGGATCCATCTTTGAATGTTGTTGTCATAGTGACGGAGTATGCCAATCATGCAAGAGATCACCTGAGGACGGAGGCGGAGCTAAAGAAGTTTGACGGGTGAGTTTCATTTGTTTTTGTTTTTTGTTTTTGTTTTTTTGTAGTTACTTTGCGATGTTGTTGGTTTAGTGTCATTCTGACTGTCTCTCTGACCTTTGACCCTGCCTCAGCGTGGTGTGTGTCGGAGGTGACGGGATGTTCAGTGAGATTATGCACGGACTGATCTGGAGGACGCAGATGGATGGTGGTGTGGATCCAAACAGTCAAGAAGAAACACTGCAGCCCTGCTCGCTTCGCATCGGGATCATACCCGCAGGTTAGAAACTGTAGTGATGGTGATGATGGTGGTCATAGTAATAATACCGATTTTCTGCTGTTGTTAAGTATGTTGCATTTCCAGATTAAAATATCTAAAAACGACCCGTCGATGGTGTGATATCCCCTTTGTTAAGCTGTCATTAACATTTAATGTAACTTCTGCCTAGTTTGCTAAAATGACACGATATAAAGTGAATATACGTCATTATTCGTGGTGTGAATGAAACTGTAAGCTATTTTATTGAGTTGCCTCTAAGTGAAATGTTCTGAGTGACTAAGTTCAGTCATGAAGTGTATATGTTTAGGGCTTTTATTGTGAACAACACTAAAGGAAGTGGTGGATCTTCAACCTGTTGACATCGTCTGCTCTTGTTTTGAATGAGAGACATCTAGTGGAAGAAAAAAAAATACATACTGTGCATTTAATTACTTTTGGATTAGTCACCCAGTAATTTGATTAAAGCAATAAAATGAATGAAAAATGTATTGAAGAGATCATGTTTGTTTTCTTCAGGTTCAACGGACTGTATCTGCTTCGCCACCGTGGGCACCAACGACCCTGTGACCTCCGCCCTGCACATCATCGTGGGTCAGTGGAATGGCATCATTTCAGTACCACACGGATTATTTCAAATTACTTCATGCACAGGACACGCGGACGTCCTGCAGCAGTGAAACATGACGCGTTCAAGAGAAGGAAGAAATAGAAAATACATTTGAATAAATAAACCTGTAAAAAAAAAAAAAATGTATGTATATTGTATTCTTCAGGAGACTCTCAGCCGATGGATGTCTGCTCAGTTCATCATAACAACTCTTTTCTGAGATACTCCGTGTCGTTGCTGGGATATGGTTTCTATGGCGACGTGCTGACTGACAGTGAGAGGAAGAGATGGATGGGACCGGCCAGATACGACTTCTCAGGTACCAAAAAAAAAAAACATAAATCATTAGAAAGAAAGAAAACACAATGCAGAAATAAACAGACGCTCTGAGACGACATACAGCAGGATTTCAGAGAGCCGTCCTCTTTATTGATTAATGTGTGATTCCTGCAGGTCTGAAGATGTTTCTGACTCATCATTACTATGAAGGAACAGTGTCCTACCTGCCAGCCAGAGGCATCATGGGAACGCCGAGGGATGGTGCCAAGTGTCGTTCTGGGTGAGAAATGCTTCACGTTCAAAACCATGCTGTAATCGCACAGACTTTAGCTCTCCTGACAGCTGATGCTTGTGTAACGTCATTGAATCAAACTCATGCTGATGTCAGGGTGAAACCGGTTTGAGGAAGCAAACGGCTGCATTTAGCTGCAAAACCTTTGATTTGAATTAAGGAAACTGTTTAATTTAGCAGCAAACGTTTGTTAGCATAAGACAGCAACAGTGTCATAAATGCTTTTGTACACTTAACAGCAGCATTTACCAGCAGGTTGGAGCGTCTCGTTTGTTGAAACACCATTTTAATCACTGGATTCATCACTAACTATGAATACTATCTCTACCTTAACATACATAAAGTGGACACTTTTGATTCAATGAATAAAGTGATAAGGTTTAGCCTAGAATACTGAAGCAGTGCGTTTTACAGAGTTCAGTTTAGCAGCTGCTTCCCGGTTACTTACTCAACTGTTCTGCTTGTGTAATTTTGCTTGTTTTGAATATAACGTTGGTGCGTCTGTGATTTCCAGCTGTGTGGTTTGTCAGCACAACGGGCAGCTACTTACAGACAGAGCAGATCAGTACAAGATGGGCGAAGCATCTGACAGCGGTGAGTCAAAGCTGCATTTCCCAAGAAACTAAAGACGTAAATATCAAAGAGAATGTGCTCCTTATCTGGTGTAATAAAGGTTTGGCAGCAGCAGCGAGAAAGGCGTCCTGTGTCACTCTGCTGTTTCTGTTTCAGAGACTGAAGACGGATGGAGGACAATCCGAGGGAAGTTTCTGGCTATAAACGCTGCTAGTATGAGCTGTGCTTGCCCTCGCAGCCCCAAAGGCCTCTCACCCGCCGCTCACCTGGCTGACGGCACCACCGACCTCATCCTGGTCCGGAAATGTTCTCGCTTTGACTTCCTCAGACACCTCATCCGACACACCAGCAAAGACGACCAGGTAGGATGCCAGGCCTTCCACGGATCCTGTATCTAGTGGTGCTTTTTGCTGTTCAGTCTGTTGTCCATCATTCTCGTGTATATCTCTGTTGTTGACTGATTCAAGATGACATTTTCTGAAACTACTCGACTCCTCCGTTGTCCGGGCATAATATTGGAATAATATCAGCATATCCCACACGTCGGAAAATGCTCCATTCAGGAAAAGGCCTAATTCAGATTATCCAAACAGAATATGCTGCTTACATGACACCTCTCAAATTCAGCACCGTGTACTCACCGTCTCCGTCCGCTCCCTCATCTGTCTCAGTTTGACCTCGGCTTCGTGGAGGTCCACCGGGTGTGCCGTTTCCGCTTCATGCCACGTCACTGCCAGAGCGACTCGGACCTGGAGCTTGACCTGCAGGAGCACAGCAAACGGCAAATCTTCAGTCAGATCTGCCGCGACCACCCGGCCTGCGGATGCACTCCCGCCTACAGCAGCTGGAACTGCGACGGCGAGATCCTGAACCACACCGCCATCGACGTCAGGTAGCACCACCCTCCTCAAGTTCATTAACTAATGCAGCTAATTCAACACGGGCTAAATGTCTCCTTGTCTGTTTATTTCCCAGAGTGCATTGCCAGTTGATCAAACTGTTTGCGCGAGGGATCGAAGAGATGGCGGTGTTTGAGGAGATCACCAACCCCTGTGCAATATAGACCCACACACACACACGCACACACTGTTTCCTGTCTGACACTGTAGTCATCTTTCAGTTTCTGATGCCGCTGCCGCCGCCATCCGACAATCCTCGCGTCTTTCGCCTGGAGACCTGCTTTTGTGACTCAGAAATGAGTTTTTTTCTTAGCAAAACTCACAAATGCTGAGGGAAGAAACTTTACTTTCTGGGCACAAAATGACTTCGCTAAGTGTGAAGTGATGAGATCAGAGTCTCCTTAAAACATCCACAACGGCTTTATTTCATTTTTAGTGTTTTTTTTTTTAGAAAACAATCAGAGACTCAGACCCAGAAACTAAAGACACTCCCTGAGTCTGGTCATTGTTGGTTTTTGGCTGAAAAGTTTTCAGGTGTCTGGTACCTGATTTATTTTTAATATTTAACTTCACAATTCTGATCACAACTTAATCATCTCTCTCTAGTTTATCTGCTGTGAGATGCAAAAGGTCAAAATATCTCTGTTACTTAACCTTAAACAGTTCTGTGTTGCATTTTAGATTGCGTATTATCGCCGTTTTGACGTGTTTTGACCAGACTTCTTTCATTTTTGCTTCCGTTTTACTTTACTTTGTCTTGATCTTGGCCACTGCTCTCATCTGATGACAGCCTGTAGTTCATCTGTTTTTCTTTTATCCGACTGTCAGTGGACTTGACTCTGACTGTTGATTTATGTCTAGATACATTTTATTTTCACGTACTCTTTACCAGGACTGACACAGCTTTTTGTCTTTTATCTCAGACTCTTCTTGATCCTGTGGAAGTTTTCACTTAGACTTGTCTTGCTCACGAGTCTTGGCAGTTACATCCGTTCACATTTTCAATTTGTGCATTAAAAAAAAAAATGCCGGAAATTTGAAAGTTTTTACACTTGGAACAGGTGGAAAAATGGATGGATGGAAAGTAGTGAATGGAAACGTGCATGAATTCATTTTCTTTTGTTGATTTTCTGAAAAAGAAAAAGAAACCCACCTACTGCGGCGTGAAATCTTGACTTGTTCAGACTCAGACTTGGACTTGCATTAAATGTTTGCTTGGTACCTAGAATCAGTTTTATCTCTGATACCGTTTTTCCACATGGTTGTCAGGACTTAAGGCAGTTGGAGAAGAACTGAAGGACAGTTATTTACTATATGAGTAAATTAGATATTGTTACATAATACTTTATTTGCACTTTTAAATTAGATTATTTTAAATAATCAGAATTATCCAAAACATATTTGGAAATGATCTGTTACATTTAAAAATGCCAGACACCTTCCACTAGTCATGTGATCACTTCCATTTACCGTCTTGAAAAGTAAAACATAAAACTCCTGCATTACTCACTACTTTTAGGGAAAAATATCCACGAACAGGAGGTTTATTTTCTCTCCGTGACACTCCGCGTCTTCTGTTACATACTTTACTTGTTCAACTCTGGTCCTCCACATTTCAATCTCAGGAAAACCTGAGCTCAGCTGTAGCTTTAAAATCGTATTTTTACGTAATGCCAGCACTTACGGGGGGGGGGGGACGAAAACTTTTGTGTCAGTCAAGCTGGTCGTGGCTGAATGAATGTTTCTTCCATTTCTGCTCGATATGCAAATGAACTCAATCACAGCAAAGACAAAGCGAGCTGAAGAATCATAGCTTTTACACCAACAGACTGCAGGTTCTGGTTGTGAAATGAGTTGACGTTTATCTGCCCGTGACTGGAATTTATTCTCCGTGAGATGTGATGCTGTGAACTCGTCTCTCGGGTTCATTTTGTTTCATAAAACCTCGAATAAATCAACTGAACCTTTCACTAATCAAACAAAGAGCAAAGGAAGTCTTTTAACTGATCCACTTTTTCAAACTTCTCAGTAAGTCGCTGCTGATGTTTGTGAAAAGTGACGATCCCTTGGTGTTCCACTTCTTCACAACGCTGCCGAACGGGGCTCTCGTTACTTACGGTTATGATTGGCTAAAATTGGTTTTGGACAAAAAAAAAAAAAAAAGACGCCACCTTAAATTTAAGATGGTCTTTTTTTGTTTTTTGATAGATTGTAAACCAAGCAGTTATTCCAAAAGATAATCAGCAGAATGACTAAACACTTAATAAATAGTAGTTGCAGAATATTAACGATATTAACTGTTAAATCATTTTCTGTCTGAAAAATCGGATAATTGATGATTTGTCACCAGTATTTTGTTGTAAATCCAAGTCATGCCAGTGAATCTGTCACGAATCTAATTCTGAACTTCATTCTGTCAGTGGAAGGTTCATTTTATTACGCTGAGGTTTTTTTGGATTCGGGTTGCGTTGGAGGAAGCTGCTTTGTAAAGTCCAGTGTTGATGCTCAACCATCAGTTTAAAAGAATTTGTTTTATATCCTTTAATGTGTTTTTGAATCCTAAACATGCACATCAGTAAGAACATCAAAGTGCAGTTTGAAAGGTTTAAAGTATAGCATTAAATATTCAGTGTGTAATATTTAGTGACCTCTAGCAGTGAAGTTATACATTGCAACCAATTGAATACAGTGGCTGCAAAAAATGCAAAATTAGAGCCAGTGTTTGTTTTGTCCGCTCTTTTTAGTGAAGGGCGTATTGACTCTGGTCTTACAGTAATGCACCTTAACGCTGGACGCCACCTAGTATGAAAACCAGACAAAAGAAGAGGAGGAAGTCTGTTCTGAGCTACTGTAGAAACACGAAACAAATCCTTCTGTAGATGTAAACGGATCATTCGAAGGCAACAAAAATGCAGCATAACTATGAATATTCCATTTCTGCTAAATCTTACACACTGCACCTTTAAATGTTAGTTGAATACCAGCGCTGGACTGTGAGGAAAATTCAGGCTGTGGAGTTGTTTGTTTGTTTGTTTGTTTGTTTGTTTGTTTCCTCTCTGCTGATGTTGAGCTGGACTCAAACCGATCAAGGAGGGAACCAGTAGCACAACACCAACCAATCAGCTTTCAGCTTTCTCCTGCTGTAATTCTGACCAAATACAAGCCCGGGTTTTGATGTAGCTCTCTGTCTGTGTCTGACAGCTGTAGCTTTGGTTATACCGTACATGCAGGTACTACAGTACGACAGGACCCAGCAGACCTGAGTAGACTCGGTACACCCGGTCCGGGTGGAGCCACGGAGACCTCCAGCTCTGCCATCTGTCTTGTGTTGATTTTCCTCTTTACGTTGTACAATCAGTCTGAATATTTGCTGTAAAATCCACAAACAACAAACCAAACGTTAAACACAGAGGTCGACTGATGGATGCAGATTTTTAATCAGGAGAGCATGAAATGTGTTTGTGTTACGACCATAAGCTCATGATTACGCGATTACACCAGAAAGTGATCAATTAATGCACGTCATTGTTTGCATTGTAAACACCTGCAGGTCGAGGTGTTGAACTGTAGCTGGTAACAACGGACCGCTTCGTGTTAGTGTTCGTTAATAACACAAACATGACATTTAAATTTGCTGAGCCCGAAATCTGATCCACATTTGAGATGATGCATTGTGAAAGGGAGAAGGTTTTAGTGTCAACTAAAGATATTTTAACGTTTGGCCTGATTATAATCGTTAAAAAGACATTTAAAGACGTCGTAGTGCAAATAGGAAAGTCCTGCTCATACTTTATAAACCAGCTGCTTGGACAAACTCTCCATTAACGCTTCGAGTAAATAAAAATCTGATACGTATTTGCGTGTAGGATAGACAGAACACTTTACTGTTTCACCTGTAGTTCTAAATTATAATATGAGACTCTAGTAATATAATGCTGGAATTAAGAAAACTGTGATCTCTATGTTTTTGCTTGATGCTGACATTTAACAAAGTCATGGATAAAGAACTGCAAATGTACCTGAATATTTGAGTGTTTATTACAGTTAGAACGTGTAGAATAAAGGAATGTAACTTTATTTTAGTGCTGATTTATGTCTCGATCGTTATTCTAATGGTTTAGAAAATGTGCTCAGTAAAACCAAACTTTGGTCTCTTTTCAAGCTAGTTTTATGGAGAAATGACTTGAGGGTTTCAGCTGCTTTAAGGAGCGTTTCTTCCAGTTTGTAGCTTCTCCTGCTTTGTTTGCATCACTGTAGTAAAATCCGACACTGAAAACTAGTTAGTGAATCAGTCGACCTCGCTGTTAATCTGATCTTTACCTTCTGCTGTAGCTGTTTTATCAGGAATTAAAGACGTACTCAACTCAACTCTTCTTCTGTGTGTGGATTATTTTATGGTTGAAATCTGGTTTTCTAGGAATTCATGATGTTTAATGTTGCAGAGCAAAAAAAAATCAGATCCTTATTTGAGGTGACGCCTCCGGGACAGAAAGGAGATTTTAATGTCATCTAAAAAGATTCTAACATTTGGCCTCAAGTTAAATCTTAATCCTCAAATGTTTTCAAATGTCACACACGCTGTCTTCAATTTGCCCACAACCAACTTTCCATCACATATTATATTATGAGCAAAACCAGTTCAAAATGACCATTCGTGTATAGTATAATGTAGCCTTAAAAACAACCTGAAACACCTCAGGGAGCATTTATTCATGCCTTAGAAATTAT
Organism: Coranthus polyacanthus; assembly: GCA_037367275.1. NCBI lineage: Eukaryota > Metazoa > Chordata > Actinopteri > Kurtiformes > Apogonidae > Coranthus > Coranthus polyacanthus. Next base: position 14,598,058 of record JAPQRN010000022.1, on the reverse strand, counting down.
CTAAAACACAGAAACATACAGCTTCAGACGTAGTTATTACACAAACTGTGATTTTATAAAGAAATTCACTACAACGTGACCTTGGATTTTATGCTTTCAGAATATTCATTGTTTCTAGATTGCTTTGCAACATCGGACGATCTTAATTTACTCGATATTGAGAACATTTTGTTGTCGCTGATTTAAACACAGATTATTTCTTTATTCATTTTGTTAAGCGGACATTTCATGTGCCTTTTGCCAGATATTTGCCTCACATTTGAACACAAGAAAACGTCACACTTATGTCAAATGTTGACTTTTCAATAAGTTGTCACAGTGTCTGATAATTATTTCCAAAGCTGTATCTGAAAACATGTTCAAAATATCCATTTTCAGAGCATTTTAGTTTAGTATTAGTACATATTCTGACCAAATGCTGAGAATGAGCATTATTTTCAGTTTCTACTTTTAGTCATTTTCAACATTTAGTTGCTGCAGCTTCTAACATGAAGATTTGATGCTTTTCTTTTCCATGTCTGACCATGAACCCAGATACACTTGGATTTGAATTTGGATTTTTTTTTTTTAAATAATGCATCACTCATTGTCACTTCGGTCTGAATCGACAGGTGAAAACGGAAACCGGTGTCAGAGCAAACAGTAGCACAAATCGCAATCATAAAAACTAACAAGTGTGTGTTTGTGGATCAATCAAACCAACAGGAGGCAGCGATCACAGGTGATTAAAAGTCATTAAGGAAGTCATATTCAGTAATTTCATCAAGGCTTCTGGAAGTGAACAAACAGCTGCGCACGGAAAATCTGAGACCAAACTCTCTGATGTGGACTCTGTAAATAATCAGACCAATAAAATGAGAGTGAAGTCTGTCAGATGGTCGATACCTGGAGGTACAAAAGGAGGCCAGCCGGACCTGACTCCCAGTCCGAAGGTCCGATCCGGTCTTTGAGCATCTCAGCAGGTGAGCATCTGAAGCAGCTTTGTCTGTTTAAAAAATGAATATTTCTGCCTGTTTGCTTGGTATATTTTCATGAACTTTCAGGTAATAATCACTCTGTTGTTTCCTTCGTGCGTCAAGTTATTAGGATATTTTATGGAGCATTATTCAGCGTGGTCAAAAGTATATGGACAAAAGAAAGAAGAGCAGATGTTAGAATCAGTCTTTAATGTTATGTCATTCATAGAGGTTCAGAAATAGTTCTGTGCCAGTGATCTCAGTCTTTCAGGCTTAAGTTAAAGTGCGAGTTGGCAAATTATGTGTTCATTTTTTATTTAATGCTTTTACTTGAAGCAGGACAGTTAGAACTTTATTATTTTTCTGTAATCGGTGCCTCCAGAAAGTTGCAATGCTGCTATTTCAGCAATTAATGTAAGTTCAACCATTACCCACGACCTGGACCCAGATAACCAGTAGATACAGAAGATGGATGGATGGATGGATGGATGGATGGATGGATGGATGGATGGATGGATGGATGGATGGATGGATGGATG
>JAPQRN010000022.1:14507102-14524611 GCA_037367275.1 Coranthus polyacanthus | reverse complement strand
CTAACACCTCAGTACGACCCGTTGAAGACCCGAGGTCGACCAGAGGATCTCAAAAGTCAAGACCACACAAGGGTTAAGCAGCTCTAGTCTGAACACAGTGACTTTGACATTTTATCACGTTAGTTCTGATCCCAATTTAATGAACTAACCAGTCAAGGCTGCAGCTCTGGTGGCTCTAAACTAATCAATTTAACAACTCCAGTTCCCTGAGGATGATGAAGATGAGGTGGATGCTCTGATTAGATTGATAGAGAAGACACAAACGGCTGACCAAAGGGGAAAAAAAAAAAACATATCAGCATTACACCGTTCAGGATGATTTAAATAGGACGTGACGTGTTTAGCCATTTTCACCCATAAAATGCAGGTTTTTATAAAATCGCTGATTTCATTTTATAAATGCACATAGCATTGATGTGTTTCATTATAATTATTTCATATATTTCAGTATACAGCACAAAAAACACATTTTACTGCATAGTCCATCTTTAAGAGTCAACATGGTACTTATCTTTAATTAAAGGGTCAGTTCACCCAAAACAACAAATAACATTTTGGTTATTCAGCCACTCCAATGTATGAGAATGGGCTTTTGTTTGTGTAGAAAGTTTCCATTTTTCAGTCCATCAAGCTCCACTGTACACCTCCATGTATGTGGTTGGAGGTAAAAATGAGAAAAAACACAATTGGCACTTAAAACCACGACTATGTGCGTAGTTAGATTTACTTGAACTCACCTTTTAAAGAAGCATGAACCGCTCTGATGATGTGAACTCGTGTGTTTCCAGCGGGCTTCCTCATGATGCTGACACCGAAGAAGCTGTGTCTGTCAGCCCAGAGAGAGAGTGTCTCCCTGGGCCGGTGTGATGTCTCTAACCCCGCTCAGCACTGGGCGTGGACGGATGGAGCCAGGTTAATCCACACTCACTCCTCTCTATGCCTCTGGGCCAACCCAAACCCAAACCTGCCACGCCACGCCCGCCTGGCCAACCTGAACGACTGCACCACTGCACCGGCGTGGGACTGCTACGGCACAGATGGAGCATTTGGATTGGCTGTAACTCCGCTCTACCTGAAGAAACAGGGACGACGGGTGGTGATCACAGAAAACCCACAGTATTCAGACTGGACCAGATATGATGTTGATTCGGGTGGAAATAAGCTGATGACGTCTTTATGCGCCAAAACAGGTGAGTTCAAGAAAATGTATTGTCTGCTGATGCTGCTTTACTCAGGAAGAGGTGGCGTTTAAGAGTGTAAACTTCATGTAAAGATCTACTCCACCAAAAACAACCCTAGAAAGAAAAACTACAATAGAAGAAACAACAACACAGACTTAATATTCTTATGCTGAGAAATTGTGCACGTGGAGTCACTTTCAAAATAAGGAAAACAATCTTGTTCCTCTGCCAGGATATTATGTAGACATTTGTTTTAGCTTGTTACTGGTTAAATCTAGTCAGTATTTGCTGGAATATCTTATTGGGGCAAAGTTAGATATACAAACCCTGTTGTTAATTAATTTTAACCTTTATTTAACAGACAAAAATACAAAGAAAAGATTCTCAGTGTTTTCACTGATCAACGTATTTGCATTTTGTGGATATAAACAAATATAGATTTTGATGTCCGCAGCACACTCAAAAAAGGTTGGGATAAAGATAAGTTTATAGAATATAAACAATTAGCAGGTTAATTGGAAACAGGTGAGGGGCTCATGATTTCACCACAGTGTAGACGAGATATGAGACAAAAATAAAAATGCTCCAAGTAATAATTTGTGTCTAATAGTTTTTCAACAAAAGAAATTTAAATAGCCTTGTTGGTAACAGTTAAAATGACCTCTCCTCTACCTCTTCAAATTTGAAAAGTTTAACATTTCCACGTTCAGAAGCTGAAATCAGCAGCAAACTCTGAACAGACATCGTTCTGGAAAAGTACATGAAGAAGCACTTGTTTTGAATGGACGAGGACGTTAAGGAAAACACAGGTGGATTAGTTTCCTCTTTTACACGGTCATTCTGACATAACCTGACAGTAGATCTTGTCTCTCTCTTTTTTTTCTGATTAGACGAAAACTAGAACATCATAATTTCAGACAAAGATTTCAGATTTTGTTTTTTGCCAGCTTTAAATTTCTGCTTGGTTTAACCCTCGTATGGTATTTGGGTCAAATTTTACAAAAAGAATAAAGTGTACAAGTATACATTTCTTTCTACCTGAAACTCAATGGCCTTAGCTTATTTTCTGTGATAAACATGTACAAAAAATGAAAAATTTGAGCGCACAAGCTATGATGCCCCACACATTTCCATTCTTCATATGAGGACCTTCGGGTCAGTTTGACACATGGACACACAGAAACATGAACACACACACACAGATAATGTTACATTCTTTTTAATCTATTGTTTGATGTCACTCTTTACCCTCTGTCATGTGACCACCTTCAAAGCCCTCGTTTACAATGTTATTCCATCTCAAAAGGAAAGACAACACAAGGGTTAACTTCTCACCTGGCTGCAGTGATGAGATGATGTACCAACAGGACATTTTTCTTTCCATTGACTGTGTATACAATGACTCTGCCTCTAAAATTCGATTAGGTTTAATTACCTCTCTGTTGTAAGAAATGTTCAGATGTGAATCTCAGCATGACAATTGCTGAATAAATCATAGTGCGTTTGATTCAGTTTGGGATGCCTTTGTGTTCATTTAGCAGAGTCTAAATGATTCTCAGTCCAGTCTGTCAGAGGATGACACTCTGATACTGACTTCCCTCACATTGTTGCTGGTGTGCTTTTAGCTCACTCAGTCAGGCAGGAAAAACGTCAGCAGTGTTCTTCCTGTCAGAGTCGGTCACAATGAGGGGACGGAGCACATCTCAGCCAACATGAACCGGAGACGGTGTCTCTAAGATGTGACACTAAAATGAGCTCCGCTGTCGTAGAATGAAGAAATAGCAATCCAAACATTTTTCATTTAACTGATTGATTTTATACAGAAGAAGAGAACAGCCATGCTTGCAATAATTTTTAAAGCTGTTATTTTGAGATCACAAATTAATTATTTTGCTATGTCAAGATAACCAAGCTTGTTTTTTCATGGTAACAGGTTAATTTATCTTGTTATCTATCTAATCTGGAAATACTGACTTTGATTGAAAATAATATCTCAAAAGATACAGTTAGTTTGATGTTCAGTGATTTAGATTTATTTATTGGGGTATTTATTACTTCGACCTCAGTTCATAGGTTCAGATAGAGATAGTTCATTTCAGAGTCACTGTTTCTGGGAAGAGTGGCGGGGATGCCATCAACCGATTAATCACCTATCAGCTTTTTCCTGCTCCAACTTATCAGTTTTTAAAAACCCCTATCAGTCAACCTCCAATATACACTACATGACCAAAGGTTTGAGGGCAACCCTGATGATGCAGTTTTTTGTAGCATTGGCGTGCAGCTGTTTATATGTTCAATACGTTCAATTATAGGGAAGTCTGAGTGCCACAGCATGTAATGGCAACAGTGTGCCTCCAGCAGCTTGGTTAAAATCCTGAGGACGATCCTGTTTCAACATGGCATGAAGCCCAATCAGTTTAGAAACGGTTTTCCCAAATGGTGTCCTGCACAGCTCCCTGACCTCAGCCCCATCCAACACCTTTGGGATGAACATGAATGCCGACTGGAGGCCAGGACGCATCACCCTGGTTTTGTGGCTGAATGGGAGCAAATCCTTGTAGCCAGGTTCCAAAATCTTCTTAAAATCAAGAACCAGAAATTATGGGACTTAAACAGCAGCGACGGCATTCCTGAGGTTTGGAACGACATGTTCACCAATTACACATGAGATGTTTTTTAAATTGTGCTCAAACTTTTATTCATATAGTGTACTTACTATATAGTAATTCATTGTTTGTTTATACACCAACCTCCAATATGAGCAAGCAAATCATTGCCTATATTTTCTACTGACTAACTGATGTGTTTTTCTCTTTATTTTCTAGACACAACTCCTGTCTCTACCATATTTTATTCCTCCACACACAAACCTATTGGACTCACCAGTACTGTCCACACAAATAAAAGTCCCGCAATAACTGTTTTTACTGAGCGATTATCAAACACAGTAAAAACCCACAGGACCACAAGGCAAGTGACGACCCTAAAAATCCACGATACGATTCCTAATAGCGCCGCGACGTATGTAAACGACATCAACAAACCTCGAACCAGGAGGTCGGTAACGACAGACTTTAATGACGACACTTCAGTTACAGAGCTGTCGGCTTTAAACAGCAGCCATGTTGTTTCGTCAAGTCCAGCTGTGTTCACATCTCAAGAGTTCTCTGATGTTTCAGAAAATGCGTCAGCAAGAAGTGTCCCTGAGTTTGAAGCCAAGACAGATTCAGAACATGAAGTACTTTCCAGCTCCTCCTCCAGCTCGCTTGGAAATAAACCTGTGTTAACTGAAATCACAGCTGCGACTCTGGTTTCCTCCACAATTTCCTCACTGCCCAACACAAGCGACAAGGCAGATTTTATTGTTATCTCTGAGGTCACGTCTGCGTCTTCTGAGGCTGATGGCCCTTCAACTGTTGGTTTTGATGTTTCTGATACAGAGACACACACAGACACAACAAATATGACATATCCAACTGCCAACATGAGTACGCAAACTGGAAAAGCTGGCCTTGAATCTGCATCCATGAAAGCTCCTGATTATGTAGCTTCGACAGCAGAACTGACATCTAAATCAGTGACCGAGATGGGCTCACCGTCGACTCATCAAGCCCAATCTAGGACATCCAAAACTTCAACTCTGCCTACTTTCTCTCAAAAAATCTCAGACAGCAACACAGCTCAAACCCCATCTCCAACAGTCGGGATGATGTCTACAGGAAGGACCGCCACCACGACTCCAACAGTTCCACCCTCGACTCAAACAAACACACCTGGAATCACAAACAAACCTACCATCATCCCCAGAACCACGACAGCTTCCACTACAACTACAAAAGGCACGACTGCACCCTTTACAACCACAGCAGATATTACAACCGCTTCAACAACTCCTACAGAAACTACAATGGCACCAACCACACAGACCATAACACCAGCGACCACCAAAATGATGACAACCACAACTGTCACCACCACAGTCTGGACAACAACCACTGCAGCTATAACGACACCCACAACAACCAGACCTCCTCCACCAACAACAACATCTACGCTTCAAACGACAACTTCAGAAATAACCACCACCACACCTGTAAGTAACAGCAGTGATTCTACTTTTTATCACTTTATCACGTTCTTTTAGTTGTTTCTCAACGGTTCTCATCCCCAACTCATCACTTTCTGACGCTTTGGTCAAAGACTCCTTGGTGTTAGTTTTCAGTGCCCTGGGACACAGGCAGAGTGACTCACTACTCCCTCTAGTGGTCACATACACTCACAGTGACACGTCGGTCTGTGGCTGTGAATAAATTCAGTGCACGTCCCTGCAATACAGTATATTTGCATCTTTGGTATAATGTCTAAACACTTTAATGAAACTTTTAGGTCATTTTTGAATATTTTAAAGTAGAAATACCACATATAGCTCCTTCCAACATGCAAAATGAATACTTCTTTACAGTATTATCATCATGACGGCTGTGAAATTACAGCGGTTTTCAGAAAGATGTTGTTCAACAGGACAAATGCCACAGGACACGTTAAAATGCACTAAACCGTTGTTGCATTTCTGTTGTTACAGCGCTCTGCTACAGGTTTGGTTTTACGCACAAAACAGACTTAGTTTAGGACAAGATAATGGTTGGAGGCCCATTGCAACTTTAATTAGTACAGTCTGAAATTTTGGGTCAGCACTGGATAAATTCAATAAACACTTTCAAGTGAACCGATAAAGCACAGTTTTCACCAGTTTTTTAATTCACAACATAAACTTAAGATGCTTATGTAACACTGCTGGTTCTGTTAAATGGAAATATATTGTTCTTACGGTACAGACAGAGCTAAAAGGACACTTGGATTCATCAGGTAGAAAGAAACAGAACATCTAATGAATGTTGTTCTGCTTCTGCTGGATGTTTGGTCATTTTCTAATGCGTCAGCCACTTCTGAGGATACGGATATGAGGATAATTTATGTTGCAATCTTTTGAAATGTACTTCTTCTAAGTCTAGCTGTTTTTGTCTTGGGATGTGTTTGCTTGATGAACAAGCCTGTCTTAGCTCTACCCTGTCGTCAAATTACGATTTTAAGGCTTCAGCAAATGACAAAAATAGCAGAAAGGCTCGAACGGGAACCAAGCTTCAAAGCACACTGTCAGAGATATGGGTTAAATTGAAGATGCTACGCAAGACTGATCAGGCAATTTAGATATGAACTTGAGTTTGAAGTTTTTCATCACTGAAAACAATTCATAATTGAGTTTTGAGCTGTCGCACTGACAAAACTAAAAGATAAATTAAGCTACATGAATGTTCTGCACAACTGTTTGGTAGAGCATATTTTCAGTCACAACATCTCATTGAAAAACGTGTTGAATGTGTTGATCTTCTTCCACCGCTGCATTCTGAGAGCATCATTGAAAGTGCATGAGATTTAAGGCGATATCATGGTATCTCTAGTATCTCAAAAGTAAAGTGTAACAGTTTGAATCCCACAAAGAAAAAATGTTAAATGTCTTTTGAAAGGTCTGGAGTTAAAGCCTTTGAAATATATATGATCTAGTCGTTCTATTTCATGATCTCCATACTTCAAATGTTTCAAACCTTTCTATTATTAGAGCATTTTGGCCCTGGATCTTTCTGCTTCCTGACTGGATAACTCTTATTCGCCCATAACAATAGTTGATTCTGCCCTAATTGATTGCGCTCGGTTTGATGCTAAAAGGTCGCAGAGAAAGTCCAAGGCGGGCAGGAAGGAAAGAAGGGTGGGGTGCCGGGCTGCACAGAGCCCGTCTGCTTCTGTTTCATAGTTTAGTGAAAGTTTTAAGATAGATGGGTCCCTCAGAGAGAAGAGAGCATGGTCTGTTTGATAAATATTTTGAGGCTGTTTGGGGAAAAAGTTCCAAAAAAAAATCTCAGCTCTGAGGGAGGACGCTTGATAAAGAGCTTCCAGATACATTTTTAAGACCGTCGCTGGTGCTGATAAAAAAAAAAAAAACACATCAGCGAACTCCTGTTTTTAATTAGACTCCACCAGCTGAAGTTGATGCTGCAGGGTTTGGAAATGAGGGCGTAAATGTGGATGGAGACCGGAGAGGAACGCGCTCGGGACAGTTTGAAAAGAGTGGCAACATGTAGCCCACGTCCCGTGTGACTCATTAGTGAAGATCACACGTCCTCTAATTGAACGTCCTCGTTATGTCAGCTCATCCTGGAAAAGCCTTTGCAAGTTTCTCTCTAATTAGACAGACGGATTTACCGCAATGCTCAAATGCGCCACAAGTTATTTGATACTTTGTTTAGTGTGGAGTTTAAAGCAGCTAAAGGTGGAGAATTGATGCTTCGGTTTGAAATGTTTACCCAGACCCTCTGTGCATACCGTTTACCTGTCTTCGTGTGGTGCCCCATTGCAGATCCAGACTACCGAGGCCGCCCGCTGCTCCGCAAACTTCACGCAAATCACCGCCGCATCGGATTCTGTCACTGTGAAATTAACCACGTCCGGGCTGTTCTGTAACTTCACCGTGTTTGTTAACGAGAGCGCCCGAACCGATGCCATCGACTGCGACCTGCACGGACAGATTAACGACACCTACGTGTGCCAAATCACGGATCTGGAACCAGGGACTTTGTATCATTTAGCGGTGATTTCCAAGAAGGATGGAGAGAGGAACAGCGCGTCAGTGCGCACAGGTAAGAACCTGCCCCAAGAGGTTATTCACCTTGATGAAACTGTCTGTAGGTTTGCTCTAACAGTAACTATTTGACACAGGGTCATAAAAACAAGTCATTTACTATAGTTTGGCTGTTTGGAGATATTTCATTTGCTTTGAAAAGGCAAGAATGTGTCCAATAGTAAAGCTGAATATCATATCTTAATAAAAAATAAACCATTAAGACGGAGAGGTTTGCATAGTTGTTTTAGGCTGTAAATGATCTAATTATCTTCTGTCTGCCTCAGAGTTATTTAAAAGACTGCAGATATAGTATACACCATTGCTGTTGTAGTATTGTTATTTCTGTACCAATATGGATGTTGTATAGTTAATGAATTCAACTTAACAACCCTATTGTAAATCCAGTTTTTCTGAAGGTAAAGTTCTATCATCCATATCTTTGATCTGATTGGGACGCTGATAAAAATGCACTTCAATAGTGTAATCCGAAGGATGTGCACGGAAATTAACTTGCTTTTATTATCTTATTATAACTTTAAAACTAACAGCAGGCTGCGCTGGTGCTTCCATCATGCAGATGTTCAAACATGCAGATGTTCAAATTACTATTCATTCCTGAATATTTGTTGTCTTAATAGTTGACTTTAGAAACAGCGCTGGATGAAATAACCACCACAATATCCATAGCTGTTCTCGAGCTTTTCCTCTGCATTTATCTAAATGGCATAAATTACTGCTACAATATCTACATCTCAAATTATTACATTTATATCTTATTACTATTTAAGTAAATGTTAGAACATGACAGAGGGGACCACAACTTTCCCAGACAAAATGAGAAAAAAGAAACTCTATTAACTATGAATTCACAAGTGCCATCTTTTTCTCAATGGACTTGAATATGGAAAAAAAAAAAACAGAATAGCCCTTTAATTGCTGCTGCTGGTAAATTAATAACTTGGCTTGGCTGGACAAAACGTTCATGTCCCATCCTGCCTCCTCCTAGTCATTAAGGGCCTCTCTGTACATCCTTTTGCACATTGTCAAGGCTGCAACCTCAGCACGCTGCCAAAAGTCCAAAAGTCTTCTCAAGAAGTGTTCCGGGTCTGATGTAGCGCCCTGAACGGGACAAACTTTGGCCACCTGAGGCCGAAAAAAACCAGCGCTCAGTAACAATGGCGTTCATCTAAACTGAAGTGTTTGTTTCCAGACACATCTCCCCCACTCCCCTGAGCCACTTCCCGCCTCGCATTGTTTCTCAGCACCAACGGATGCAGAGACCTTCACACTGTTTGTTTTGGTGCGACACGTAGATTAGACTGAGAAATCAGCAGTAAGACATAGAATTTTCTAAGATTATCTGACTTTTAGGGAGCGGGGTTGTGACATATTTGACAGTTTTGGTTATATACGTTTTAAGTCTGGATTATTTTTGGCGATTTAAGTATATTTTGATGGTAATGCATTTGTACCATTCAAAATTAAGAGTTTCACTTATAGCGGATCATACGTTCATTATGGTATCGTTACTGAGAGATTATTGGTATTTTGAACTTGTGCAGGAATTCAAAGCTCAGAGTTTGCCTGAAATGAATCACAATTTTATTGGGCGGCGCAAAGTTAAGGATGCAGGTGGTTTTACAAACAGTGTTGGGAGGGAGAAAAAGAAAACACCGCAAAGAACCAAAAATGGACCTGCTGCACAGCATGATTCAAACCACTGTCAAAAGTTTCCATTTTCAGTGTGTAGTTGTTGTGGTTTTTGTTGTTTTATATAGACTTTGAAAACAATAACAGGCAGATCATGGAAGGGAGGAAAAAGCTTACTGAAATAGTCACTTATTCCAGCAGAGTACTTCCTGTGAATCAGAATAAATAGTCAGATTCCCAGGCAGGGGTGAAAGCAGTCATTTTCTGGAAAAACCATTTCTTTATGGAACTGGAGACAGAAACTATATAAAATGTAAAGACTGAAGTGAAAGTTTGATCAGTGATCATTTGTACTTTATGTGATTTTGGCATCTGTTTGAGGAACAAACTCTCTCCAGGGTTTTGAATTTGTGGCATTAGTACCTGACATTGTCCTTGGGGTGTCACTGATCTGCCAACAGGATTCTTCAGGAAGCAGTGGAGGCTCCTCAGGGAGGAAACCATTATTAAGAAAGGGCCAGAGTTCATGATTGAGTTGTAATTGTGTGTGTGCGAGGGTGGTTTTTAGCCCTGTCCTGCTCCGTCCCCCTTTTTTATTTCCTGTTCACGCTTGCGTTGAAACACATGCAGATCTCCCCACGAAAAAAAAAAAAAACGGCACATTCTTTAAGCAGCTCAAACAATCTTATCGACCTCCTCCATCGCTGCCTCTCCTGGCCTTCAGCACAAAGACAGGAAACACTCAGAGGCCTTCCATGTACTGACACTGTTGTTGTGTAGCACACAAAAAAATGTTTCATTCAGGTTTACATAATGCGTTTGAAGAACAGAGGAGATCTTGTGTGTAAAAGATCGGAATGTTCCTGAAAACCTCCTTCAGCGTTAAATGTCTCCATGTCTTCAGGTCAGAACCTGTGGACCCGTTAAAGGTCCACACCTGACATGAAAAATGACCACACTTCAATCATCACACTTCATCAGTTTAGAGGTCGGGTAAACTTCGTGGTTTCTTTCCTGTTTTAGACCCTGTCGGCCCGGCTCGGATCGACGTCCAGCTGGACCAGGTCCCGGCCCACTACAAGACTCAGTCTGGGGTCCGGAACGGATCCTCAGGCCTGCGGGTCTTTTGGCCTCGCTCTCCTGGCCATGTGGACTGGTATGATCTCACGCTGGAGGATCCCAGCTCCAAATCCACTGTCAGCACCCGGATCATGGGCACCGCCGCCCCTCAGTCAGGCTTCAGCGGCCTCGTTCCTGGGACCGTTTACAATCTACGACTGGTGGCCACAGCTGGGGACAAACACGCTCCTGAAGTCCAGACCACGACAGCCACAGGTGAGCAGCTGGTTTATTCACTTTACAACAACTTTTCAAAGGTTCAAAGTTAGAAATTATCCAACTGGGACAAACAGCAGTTAACAGAAATAACCATGAAATGCAACAGTTTGACTACAGCCATCCTATTTTACTCTCATTTCCTCTAAATTCAAATTTTAAACATTTATTTACTGTTACCTTTTCATTTGCTGCTATTCTGCATTTTTAGCCATATTTGTGATTCTTCGTGAAACCTCTAAATGTAGCCAAAATGTGATAAAATGCATCTTTCCGTCCCGCAGCTCCCTCCTCTGTCAGCGGCCTGCAGGTGGCGTCCTCGTCCTCGAACAGCCTCAGTGTGTCCTGGAAGGCCGGTCCAGGCAGGATAGAGCGGTTCAGGGTTTTGCTGAAGGACCAGAGAGGGGATCTGATGAGGAACGTTTCTCTAGAAAACTCTGTGACCTCCACGGTGCTCGACAGCCTGCGGCCTGGGACTCTGTACACCGTCACCGTGGTAACGGAAGCTGCCGGACTGAAGACCTCGACGTCCAAACAAGCCGTGACAGGTAACGTCCCACATCCGTAGCTCTGGGAAGATTTTTTTGGTGTTTTTTTTTACAACATAGTTTTGGTTTTACAGCACACAGCGGTGGAATGTAACGACTGTACTTAAGAACACGTTTGAGGTACTTTATCAAAGTATTTCCATTTGATGCGGCTTTATACTTCTACTCCACTACATCTCAGATGCAAATATTGTACTCCACTCCATATGTCTGACAGTTTTAGTTACTTTTCAGATTATAGTGTTTTTTCCCTCCTCTTCCCGACCAGTGAAAACCACGTATCTCTAGATGTGTTGATTTTGGGATGAAGTTTTCTTTTATGGGTTGGGTTTAAAATTCTTCTCCTTGTGAAGTTAAATAAGCTCTTTAAACACCCTCTTGGATTAGCCGGAAAGTTGAAAAGTTTACTTTTTTCTCACAGGACAGCAATGTTACCAAAACAGTTTTATTAGGTGAATGAAAACAGCTCTCCAAACAGATTCTGTTGCTTTCTGTCTTGATGTGTAGATGAGTGGTAAGGGTTTACTTTTGTCAACACTTTTTTTTTTTAAGACAATATGCTAAAGATGTGGACTTTTTAGCTTGATGCAGAGTTTTTCTGTTCTCTGTGGCCAAAACAATCAATCAGCAGTTTAAAATCTTTTTGAGACAGCAGCCACAAAAGGTGAGAATAGTATGTAGAGTATATCCCTACTAACAGTAAATTATCATCTTGTAAACTTGTAAGAATATTGTTTGAACAGGTTTTAGTATTTTTCACACTGCTCTGCCCTGCCTCCTGTCACACAGCAGCAGCACCGTCACACTTTTTGCCGTTGTTTCCAGGATATTTCAGGCTTTTCTCCTCCCCACCCTTCCTCTGACTGCAGCTGGTCACCTCGTCTAAAACCTTTCCCACCCACGAGCATTATCAGTTCAATAAATCTGTCCGAACCTGAGAGGCAGAAAGAAGCTCTGACCTTTTACCCTGATGACCGTCCAGTTCTCATGTCTGAGAAGAAATGTTCTACTGCAGTGGTGGAGGAAGTGTTAAGAACCTTACTTAGTACTCAATGCAGAAAATGTCCCCATTGACTGTTTTTTTTCATGAGTTCATTTAAAAGCAGGATTTTTCTTGAGTATTTTACAGTATGGTATTACACGTAACACAGATGAGAACTACAAAAATAAAAGCAAGACAAATAAGGAAAAAAGAGATTTAAGACAGAAGAGAACTCTGAATCTCTACCTCTCTTTACAATCCTCGTCATCAGTCCCAGTAGCAGTGTCAGACCTGAGGCTGGACAACAACGGCAGCTCTGACACCTTGCTGGCGTCATGGGTGTCACCTAAAGGGGGTGTGGATGCCTACGTAGTGACTCTGTCGGCCCTGGGATCCCTCCCACAGGAGCGCCACCTGGCTCCAAACCACACCCAGCTCACCTTTCAGGGACTAGTCCCAGGACGGAGCTACCAGTTAACCATCAGGATCACAGCAGGAGGGAAGAGCACTGAGGCCAGGACCAGCGGGAGGACAGGTAGACATACTTTTATAACTTTAGACAGTTTAGTGTCATAGTGAAAGATGTGTAACCCTTTCACCACCGGCTTGTGTGGGGAAGATACTTGTATGCAACACCACACGAAGTATTACGCCCCTTTTAAAATCCAGTATTTGACAAATATGGCGACGGACATCTCATTGTATAAAAGCTATCTAGGGTAAACTATGACTCTCACTCCCTTTAACATAATGAGAACAGAATGAGGAACAACCTTGGTGATAATGACCCAAATACTGTAATGATAACACAAAAATATATGAATTAACCTCAGCTAAGGATGCAGCAAGTGATAAAACACAACCCAAACACAGGATCTTAGCTCAATATTGTATTAACAAAAACTAAATCAAACTTTTAAAGTAAACCATGAATTATTATTTAACTGTTTTTATGCATACGAACAGTAAGCTTTTAACTGTGAATAGTTTGTTTTTAACTGTAAATAGTCCAATGTACATAATATCAGATGAAAATGTAAATTAGGGTATCACATGCAGATTACCACCACATGAATACGAAGTTCACACATCTCTGTGTAATTGACATTAACCCACATTTTAAAGATGAAAACGAACGAGAGGAAAACAAATACCTGACATAAATCAGGTGCAATGAACAGCAGTTACCGTACAGTTACAGTCATTTTTAATAATCACAGGTTTATTTTTTGTCTTCTCGAGAAAACCAAACTCCGATCTCTGATCTGAATGTTATCTAAATGGTTGGTCTTCTTATTGTTTTTCAGTCCCTGAGCCTGTGTCCGGACTCTCCATGTCAGCCGTCAAAGATGGCAGAGCGCTGCTGCTCACCTGGTCGCCCCCCAGAGGTGACTGGGAGAAGTACAGTGTGCAACTGTGGAACGGTTCAGCTCTGCAGATGAACGAGACAGTCAGCAAAATAGTCAGACAGCACTTCATCCCCGCGTCCAGCTTCGGCCTGGTGCCTGGTCGAAGGTACAGGGCAGAGGTCACGGTGCACAGCGGCATTCTGGGTAACAAGGCACAGTGTCAGGGACGACTGGGTTAGTCTGTTTTCTTCAGTTTACATTTTTACTCATACCCTAGTTCAGATATTAAAGGTTTAGTTGAGATTTTTTTTTAAAGTGACATGAGCTCTGCTGGACAGAGTTGTCCACACGTCCACACGTATTTGACTGCAGTAGAAGTACAGATGCTTGTGTAAAAAAATAAAGTAGAAGTAGTGATTCAACGTCTTCACTCAGGTAAAAGTACAAAAGTACAAGCTCTGAAACTTACTCAGAGTGAATGTGAAAAGTGTTTCTACATTTGTTCTGGACTATACAGCGAGGGGTTGTCTTTTCTACGTGATATGGTCCCATCCACGTAGGTTCAAATCAGTCTTGATATTTGGAAGGCACACAATGACGCACAATAAAAGACAGTCTAAAATACCGTTATTTGTACCATGCGTTTATAATTTTCTGTATCATTATCATCATGGATCATGTGTCAGATTATGCGCATATTGATTCATGATTTACTTTAATGAAGATACCGGCATCGATGTCGTAAACGTCACTCACTTTACTCAAAGAAAACAAAACAAAACAAAAAATGTTTACTGGTCAGAAACAGCAGATACAACAATTTTTATGGACTTTATTTTCCTTCATTATAAAACAGAAAATAAAAAATACCTTATTGAACATATTTTCTATCAGTGGACTATTAGTTTGGTGTGTTATCATATTAAATAACCACTGACCTCTGATCCTTGCCTTAAAAATGTCAACTATAACATATTTACATCCTAATTACCCGGCTTGTTCAATCCCGCCCACCAGCCCCTCGACCCGTGCAGCAGCTGCTCGTCCGTCACAGCGATGACACAGTGATGAGTGTCGCGTGGAATCGGCCCGTTGGTGAGTGGGAAGGCTTCACTGTGGTCCTCAGACACGTGGACACCGTCGTGACACGGAGGAATCTCCCGTGGGAGGCCAAAGATTACACCTTCAACACCCTCGTCCCGGGACGTCTGTACACGGTCACTGTGATGACCAACAGCGGCAACTTGACCAGATCTGTCTCTGTGACTGGATGGACCAGTAAGTCTTTTTTTTTTTTTTAAAAAATGTAATTTACTGTTCATGATGTTTGTCAACGTCTCCTTAAGCAAATGTTCAAAGCTTGGTCGACTTCCAAGTTTGAACAAATGATCTGAATTAGCCAATATACAGATCTTATAAAGTGCTTTTAAGTCAGCAGTGGTGGAAGGCATATTTTGATTCTTTAAGAACTAAGGTCACTTTGAAAATATCTTTGTCCTTTCAGCTCCAGCTCAGGTCACTAAGCTGCAGGTTTCCAACGGCGGCAGCACTGAGAGCCTTCAGACCCAGTGGGAACGAGCCTCTGGGGATCTGGACTCCTATCAGGTCCTGCTGGTCCACGACAGCAGCGTCATCAAAAACGAGAGCGTGGCAGCGGACACCACCAGCCTCAGCTTCCAGGCTCTGAGGCCTGGTGCTCTTTATAGGGTGGTTTTAACCACCGTCAGAGCTGGACATTCCTCCAGGCAGACCGTCGCAGAGGGACGCACCGGTAAGAACAAATGGTGCAAACGGTGGGGGAATCAGATAAGATGTTCTTTATTGCTCCATCGGGGAAACTTGTGTTGGTTCAGTGATGCTACAGATACGTAGCTGCAATGGAATAAATACAACATAAATACAATATGAGCAAGTGTGAAAAAAAATACATCCATTACATTGGTTTAAACCTCCAGACCACCAAAAAACATTAAAAAGATATTGTAATATGAAAATCTGACATGTTTACTAATATCCTTCTATTCTTTAAAATAATAAAATGAATTAATAAGATAGTAAACTTTTTAAACCTTTTTTTGTATTCATCAGTATTAATAAGAACATGAATAAAAGGAATAAGAAAAGAGGAAACAGGGAGATGGCGTTTATTTTAGTAATAATAGTAGTAGCCCACACTTTAAAGTTTGTCTGTTTTATTTTAGGGTGGTTTGGCATGAAGAATATTTGTTTTTTTCTGACATTTGAGTTAAGTGAAGTTTATGATTTTGCGTGATGGTGATAGCAACTATAAGCATGTACTGCATGCTGGTATCTTTATTAATCAGAAAATACTGATGTATGATTAGAAATTAGAAATGCATGTCAAAAGTAGCACATTCAGACACCCCCCACAAAATGACATAAATCATGTTTTCAGGGGAGCTCAGGTCTTGAGGTCTTGAGGTCTTGAGCCAAGCTCCACCTGGCTCAGATACTGAAGACGAAGGAAGCCTGGCTCATGCTTTAACGCTCCTCCCAGGTCTTCTACATTCAACCGTCTGGATGTGAAGGAGAAGAATGTGCTCAGTTGTTAAAAATAGCTGCAGTCTTGACCGTAAAACATCTCGCGGTGGTTAAATCCAGCTTGTTTGTTTTTATGACATGTTGCATTTTTGACGTAGTTACCTAACAACATAGTATAAAAACAACAATGTTTCCAGCATTACGTTGTGTTGTTCGAGACAATAGAGCTCCTGTTGCCTCTCACTAATGCTGGTCACCAGCGACATGACGACTGACAAGCAGCTCCGTGTGTTTCAAACTAACAGGAGGATATTATTGAAAACTCCCTCTTATCTGATGCAACAAGAATTTGTCAGGAATTCGCAGGAAGTGTCGACCACACAACAACAACTAAAGAGAAAACAGAAAGTCAAGGTCTGTCTATCAAAGACTTCCTGTCAGGAGGGAAGAGGATGAGGTTCCACCATATTATTGTTGAATTCCAACATGAGGACTTTACTGCCACTGGAAAATATTTAGACAAATAACCTTGAACTCTCTAAGGACTTTTAAAACATCCAACACACAAAACATGCTTAGCGCATGATGGATGACACTTTAAATTAGTAATTAGAAAAAAACACCAGCTATTTTGTTTTATGTATGAAAATATAGAAAATAACAACAGATGAAGAAAACGAGAAAATCTGTATACGGCTTTGTATAGCTCCTTTATAGATTATTAGGGCCCGAAGGCCGGTAGCGCCCCCTAAAGACCACTGCTCTCGGCTACTTTCACTAATCAGCACAAAATGTGGTACTCACGTGTGTCTCACTGAGATCTACAGTAAAGGTCAGGGGTCCAAAATGCCAGACCAATAGAAATTTGGCCATTTTACATTTTAAGCCCGTCTGGCACCAACAACCATGACCCATTCTGATGCTCGGTTTAAACGTCAGCACATCATCTTGACCATGTCTACATACCTAAATGCATTGAGTTGCTGCCACAAAATTGACACCATTAAATCCTTAGGGAGACAGGGTCACACTGTTAAAATTTGAGCCTTGTAGCCCATGGAATTATGGAAATATTGACCATGACATTTGAGAACCCTGGCGCCCGATACAGATACAAATGTCAAATGTATTACTTTGCGACAACCGGCCACAATTAAAACTTCTTCAATCGCCTTCATGTTGACACTGTTTAATCCTTATGTTGACAGGGTCACACTGTTCAAATTTGACCTTTGTAGCCTGTGGAGATATTGTCCATGACACTGGACAGTGGACAGTGGACAGTG
>JAPQRN010000022.1:14463861-14492946 GCA_037367275.1 Coranthus polyacanthus | reverse complement strand
TGCATATAAAATGTTTATTACAAATAAGCACAGCATCAATCAGGCACCATGGACATCCTGGAGAAGTCCTGAAGCCCTGAATCCTGTCCCCATATATATCTACTGGTTGTTCACAAATGGGAAGGGATTTTGGACACAGTCGTGTTTTAAGACTTGTTGTGTATTTCAGGGTAATAACTTCCGGAGGGAGTACATCGCCACGCAGGGTCCTCTTCCAGGAACTAAAGATGACTTCTGGAAGATGGTGTGGGAGCAGAACGTCCACAACATTGTCATGGTCACCCAGTGTGTGGAGAAAGGCAGGGTGGGTAGTGAAGTATAATTAAACTGAAGCACGGGGGTAAAGTTCTTTTATTTCATTTTAGTTTCAAAATCTGCTTGGTTGTTGTTCTTTTTTCCTTCATGGTTTTTCTTTTTTTTATTTCTGTCTTTGGTTTGTTCTTATATTGCTCATTTCCTAAGCTTTTCTTCTCAGATGTTACATGGTATTATTTTCTCTTTTCAGGTGAAGTGTGACCATTATTGGCCGTTTGACCAGGACCCTCTGTACTACGGAGACCTGATCGTCCAGATGGTGTCGGAGTCCGTTCTACCTGAGTGGACCATACGAGAGTTCAAAATCTGCAGCGTAAGTTTGGAAACTACTGAATTTTAATTAATTGTATTTTTTGCAATTTATTACTGAGCTCTCAGCTTTCTTTAGAGTGGACCTCTTTCACCATAATGGATTTTTTGTAATCGTCATCTTAGTCCAAAAACTAACCTTTAGTTGTAGTTTGTAAAATGTCTAAACTTCATATGTCATATAGTATTTTTGCAGACATATTACATTTCCATTAGACTACCATAAGTCTCGGCTTAAAGCAGCTCAACATAACATATCATGTTAGACATTTAACTTCTTAAAATGCCCTAAAGTAAAGTAAATTGCAAGAGCTATGACCTGTGGTAGAGGTTTGCAATGAAAATTAAACAATTTCATCTGTTTTTTGTTCTTTTTCACATCTAAATTACTTTGTACAATAATTTTTTTCCAACATTTTAAGGCTATTATCACTACTTTATTATTAATATGCCATTATGAATATCATCATACATTGGAAATACATGTCATCGTACATTGGAATCCCTTGCTCATGGGTACTCGTGCTGCCCATCCCGGCTGCATCACGTTTACCCTCGTCCACATCAATGTCGTCTTTTAATCATGTGCTTCTGTGTTGTTTCTAAGGAGGAGCAGCTGAGCTACACCAGGCTGGTGCGTCAATTTCACTATACGGTGTGGCCCGATCACGGGGTCCCAGAGACCACGCAGTCCCTCATCCAGTTTGTCCGCACGGTCCGCGACTACGTCAACCGCACACCTGGATCTGGACCCACTGTGGTCCACTGCAGGTAGCCCTAACGTAGCTGTTAATGTACTTGAGTTAATGTACTCCGTCACTTTCCAGCCTCTAGAGACAGATTTGTGCTCATTGTTTGTACTGTAACGGTGGGTTGGTTTTTACTGAACCCTGCTGTGCCCCCCTCCCCCTCGCAGTGCTGGTGTGGGTCGCACAGGGACCTTCATCGTCTTGGACCGTGTGCTGCAGCAGCTAGAGAGCAAGGACACAGTGGATATCTACGGAGCCGTCTTTGACCTGCGCCTTCACCGATCCCACATGGTGCAGACTGAGGTAAAAGCTCAAAGTGTGAGGAGTGGATGTGTTTGTGCAGTGATACATTAGTGAAATGAAAAACTTAGTAAACTATCATCTCCAGGATGTTATCAAGAGGTTTGAAAGAAATATTGAATATCAGACAAAATGAAGTTTAAATGTTTTACATTTAAATTTGTTGTTCAGCGAGTTGTCGTTGTCGTTGAGAATCTTTAAATACTTTCATACTTTGGTACATTTATTTTAAGATTTTAAGGGCCTCGTTACCAGTGAGGAAGGAAATCTAACAAAACCTTTGGACAAGGATTCTCAGTAACTAGTCACTGGGACATAACACTCCAAGCCACAGGTGAAATCTTTCATAATTACTTTCCACCATGTGAGGTTGGCAGTGGTGGAATTACTTTTACTCAAGTGCTGTATTAAAGTACAACTCAGAGGCCATTGTACTTTACTGGAGTATTTCCATTTTATGGAGCTTTATTCTTCTACTCTAGTACATCTCAGAGAGAAATATTGTACTTTTTACTCCACTACATTTGTCTGACAGCTTTAGTTGCTTTTCAGATACAGTTTTTCATCCCCTTCCTGTCCAGTGAAAACCACAAAGACATACTTTTGCTATCGCTATGGACATACAGTATAGTTATGTGTATTTGCACGTTATGAGCAGTTATTGATCCAGATAAAAGCAGCTGTAGATGTATCCAAACTGGTGATGCAATCAGTTTTTTGGCGGGTTATCACCTTTTGGCACGACATAGCGGATTACGCGCTTTACAGCGGGTTGAACTACTTTGCACATGTCGAGAAAAATCTATTCTGATTTAATGCTTTGGGGCACACAAACTCACATCTTATCAGATCACTTTAAAAAATGTCTGAACAGTTTAGCTGTAATCTCTAATCAGAACGATTTCAATCGGGACCAAGAAATATCGTCCACGTAACCTCAGGTAGAGTTTGAAATTGATACGAGCCTTGAACTTCTGAAGAGCACGAGTCTTTGAAATCTCAACAGCTGAAGTGACTGTTCGTGACTGATTCGTTGTGGCGTCTTTTCTCTCTTTCCAGTGTCAGTACGCTTACCTCCACCAGTGTGTACGTGATGTTCTGCGAGCCAGAAAGCTGCGCAATGAGCAGGAGAACCTCCTTTACCCCATCTATGAAAATGTGAACTACAACGCCCAAAGAGGTAAGCGAATTTCATCAACAGGCTGAGGACTTCACACGTTACACCTACAGATCCTTTAGCTTAGCTAGAGAATTTCATTTATTACTTAAAAAATATATTGATCCTTTGTTTTTTGTTTTTTCCGGCCCACAGATACGCTGTGCACCAGACGTTAAAGATTGTATTGACTACTGAGTGATATGTTGAGCACTACAGGGATACATGGCAATTTAAATTTTCTGTCCTCTTGTTTATATTATTTGTCAGCAAATATTTCCAAACAGAAAAAATATACGATTATTTATGTAAAACACAGCACTGTACATATACTTAGATCATATGTGTATGTTTTTGTAAATATTTTGCCTGATATTTCTACAAGGCTGCTTTTTAAATTATGTACTTTCATTGTATTTATAAGCTGTATTATTTGCACAATGCAGTCATGACAGTTCATAGAAGCAGAACTTAAGCTGACCAGTAAATTCAGTTTGTTTTCTGTATCGCCGCCTACTTACAGAACATGATTCATCATGACTCAAAGTGCAGTAAGCGTATACATCCTGTAAGCGGTAAATCTGTCTTTATCTCGGGTTTCTGTAGCAGTAAAGACAAACTGCAGTCATATTTCCAGCACAGTTAGACCTCACAGAGCCTGTTGGAAAGTCATCCATCATGCTTTAATTGTACAGACTAAGACTGTGAGGATTAGGCTGGTGATATTCTTTGATTTTTATTAATACAGAACCACGATTTGGACAACAATAGAGCTCAATAGCTGAGCTCCTTTTAATGAACATAGGATATTTAGAATATTACCAGACTCATCCTAATCAAAAATGTATGTAATATATTATAAGTGCCTTATGTATTGTGTTTTTCACATTACCTGTGTTTCATTTTGTACAAGAATTGTTCAGAAGGGTTTATGTTAATAGTATTTAAGCCAGAAGATGTTCACTACTGGTCAAAAGTTTTAGAACACCCCAGTGTTTCCAGTTTCATTGAAATTAAAGCAGTTCAAGTGCAATGAATGACCTGAGATGAAACGAAGTTTAGGTTACGCAAAAAAACTGAAAAGTAATGTGAGTGGTAGGTTAACGACTGACAGCTTTTCGGCAGGATCAAAGCAAATGAAACTTGAAAGTTGATGTAAATACAGTGGAAACTGCTTATAGTGATCACATCTGGATCAGACTGATCACTATCAGAGGTTTCCACTGTAATTCCTAAAGGTGTCCTGACTTTTGTTGATACAATCACAATATTTTTTCAATGGCAACAATGGTATCGTGATACAGCGACTCTGACAATCATGTATGATACATCATGTGTAACTCATCTAGAAGACATACCTCTGAACTGACAAAAAGTTGAAATGATGTATTTATTCACTGCATTGTGGTGTGAGTTTCACAGAATTTGACAAGTGACATGAAATGATCCGCAAAGAGTTTTAACTGAGTGCCTTTTTGACACACATACATAGAGTACGACTCCAATCATCGAGAAGCAGTGACTCTGGTGAGTCAAAGTGGCAGGAGAATCCATTCAGAACACCTGGATGTTTCTATAAATATACTGATATTTGGCACCAGTACGGTATGATATATTCCAGTATCGATATTTTGTTCCACACCTAGTTACACCCTAATAACTTTATATAGCACCATTCAAAATAGAGTTACAAGGTGCTTTACACTAAAAACACATCATAAAACAAATTAACCTTAATATGAAAACAAGACAAAATAATTTCATATTTTTACCAAAAATAGAGTAGAGAAAAGTCCTTAAGAAGAGAAAGCAGCGTTAGAACAAAGCATTATTTGGACAATATCACACAGCAGGAAGTAGTATATTAGTATAATGAAAAAGGCAGTTAACAACATAAACATACAGGCCATTATAACCCTTAAAAGTGTAGATCTTTCCTTTAGAGAAAATGAAGGTGTTCTAAAACTTTTGACAGGTAGTGTAGAAATATAAAGTTATGGTTATTCACCCATTATCGATGCATACCTGCTCCAACATGACTGTATAGTCACTGTGGAGGAATGTTACATGGAAACCACTGCACAAACAACCAATGAGAGAGAAACGATTCGTTCGTCAAACGTTCGTCAGTAAATCACTGCCTCCTGATCAAGTATACTGTACTTATATGTAAAGTCTAAACAAACTGACACTAAACAAATCTCATATAGTAACATACAGTAAGATGTGACAAGAATCTTCCACGTTGCCTGATTGATTCATTCTCTCAACTCCTTCTCCTTAAAAAATGGCTGGTTTATGAATTATATAATATAACAGAAAACTTCAACAGTTTTGGTAATTGTTCAAATACTTTATTATCCCAAAACGCCAAACGTTTTCTGTTTGTTTTTTTTGGTGTCATTGGGAACTGTCATAATTTTTGACTTATAATGGAACAAAACTTAGGAATTGTGTTTTTTCACATTTATTTTGTAAAAGGAATTGTTCATAATTGGGCTTATGTTAAGAGTTTTTAAGACACTGAAGATGTAGAAATGTACAGTTATGACTATTCATTTGTGATTATTCATCCATTATCGATGTATACCTGCTCAAACATGACTGTAATAGTCACTGTGGAGGAATGTTACAAGGGAATTGTTGCACAAACAGCCATTGAGAGAGATATTCTTGCACATTGTAACAGTAAATTCTTGCCTTCATACACTACCAGTCAAAAGTTTTAGAACACACCAGGTGCTTACAAAAGATGAGCCAGAAGCTGTCATAAAAAAACTAAAACTAATGTAACGTTTTGGGATATGATAGTCAATACCAGTGTGCTGTGTTTTAAAACCTTGTTATGTTATCCACAGATTAAAATCCTCCATCTGAAAAGTTACTGAAGCTGTCAAATAAATGTAATGGAGTGAAAAGAACATTATTTCCCTCTGAGATATAGTGGAGTAGAAGTGTAAAGTAGCGTAAGAAGTCCTCATATCGTTTTACTTAAAATTACTAATACAGCACTCTTAAAATACTTCACCACAAGTAAATGTTCTGCATTCAAAGTACAAACGTATTTGTATCAAAATATACTCAAAGGACCAAAAGTAGAGGTACAGATTTGCCCATTTCAGAATAATCTGTCACTGGATTATAATTTCGATTTGTCCAAAATTTTAACTAAAATTTGGTTAAAATCTTAGAAAGGGCTTAGTAAGCGTCAGATTAAAGTGTCTGATTCCTGTAGATACTTGTAATGCAGTATTTCTACACGTCTTCAATCTCTGTTTATTGATTCTATGTTCAGACTAAAACCAAATTCTATAATGGAGGTGTTTTAAAGGTTTCGACCGGTAGTGTATAAATTATACTGTGTATATGACTTATCATGACGCATTTTTGTGGGTGTTTCAATAAAACAAGTAATTATGTTTTTTAAGATTGCATGACTGGCATGCCATTACTTTCTATTAGTCATTCATTATGTCCCTCCTGGGAGAGGCCCTGGCTATCCCAAACCACACATCCTGCGCATGCGCAGTGCGCCGAGGCTTCACCACATTGGAGATTCCTGCTGCCTGTAACTCTCGGAAGTTTAGCCAAGTTGCAGTGATTTAGCCCAACAGGCTAGCAGGATAAAAGACGGTGCGACCACAGCAAACTTGCTTTTCTGTGAGAAAAAACAGTATTTGGACGGAACCCTTTGCCTCGTAGTGAAACGCGAAGGACTATCGATGGATTTGAGCCGTCTTTCATTGTTTCATTTTCGCAGACATGAGCGTTAGACACCTTTGAAAGAAGTTGTGATTGTTTTTTTGGCGCTCTAGCACCGCAGAGGAAAGATGGAGGATCTGCTGGTGTAGCAGCGGGCTAACGCTAGCTGGCTTGTTGGGTTTACTGGCCCCGGAGCTGTTCGCCAAGTGTGTGAATGTCCGAAAAATTTGGATGCTTTAATTCAACATACGAACGGTACCTGGTAAGTATTGTTTTACGACATCGTTGGTTTATTTACACGTAGATAGTGGCTGGTAAAGTGAATGCGTCGGTGTGTTCTCGGGACGCTAACTGTAGCCTCCGAGCTAATTAGGTAGCTGAAATCTGTGTTAGCTTATTCAACCAGCAGAGAGGTCAGCTTAGCTTTGTGCTAACTAGCTGCCATTACACTCTCATACCATACTGAGCGAATGAAGCTGGCTCTGGCTAATTACAAAGTTATTCCAACAGCAGCTGCCCCCATGGTTAGTTTCCAAACTTCTATAACTTAGTTAGCAGCCTGACTAAGCCTTCTGAACAGCTGATTTGTTCATTTGTGTTTATTTGAGCTGCATGGTTGGTAAACACCCATAAATGGTTGTTAACTGAAAACATACACCACAAAGTATGTATGACCGTTTGTATGTTGTAAGTAAGTCGTGGAGGAAGTATTGAGATCTTTTATTTAAGTTAAAGCACTAATACCACACTGTTAAAATACTCCACTACAAGGAAAAGTCTGCATACAAATCCTTAAGTTAAAGGTTGTAAGTATTTCCAGCAAAATATCCTTAAAGTATGAAAAGTAAAGTGCAGAATACCCTAATGTTTATTACTGGAATATAATTATTGATGCATTAATATGTTCATCTTTAATGTTTCAGCTGGTAATGGTGGGGCTCGTTTTAATTATTACTATGTATGCTGTTGAGTAGCTTAGTCTATAATAATATGTCATAATTTACCACTTGATTTGTATTTGATATTTACAATGTGAATCTGCAAAGCAACTAAGATGACTTGTAAGAAATGTATTGGAGTAAAAGTACTTGGTTGCATTCCATCACTGGTTATAACGTATTCTGATCATTTACACCAGTAAAAGAACTAATAACATAATGAATATACTCCAAGTAGAATTTCTGGTTTCAAAACCATACATAGACATATTATCAGTTATAGTGTGAAAAGTCATTTTTGCAGTAAAATGGTCCCGGTCAGTGGTTTGCTATTTTATATGATGCTTTGATTCATTTTACTGCTGTGTTAATGTATACATTGCATTTTACTGCTGTAGATGTTTAGGGATGAACGCATTTTGACTACTTTATACATTGTTGGGTACTTTAATCCACAGCAGTTCATTCCATTCTATAAGATCATATTTTGAGGCGTCGCTGTCCTGTGAGAATCATGTATCTCTAAAAAGTCAAGCTTTGTGACAATATACTTTCCACCTAATCCAAAGGGGGTTTTAAAGAGTTTGTTTAGCTTTAGAAGTAGGAGAACTTGGTAGGAGTTGACCCATAAAGGAAAATTTCATCCTTCAGGTTTTCAAGGGGATGAAAAACTGTAATCTGACAATGAACTAAAGCTGTCAGACAAATATAGTGGAGTAAAAAGTGCAATATTTGCCTCTGAGATGTTGTGGAGTAGAAGTATAAAGCTGCATAAAATAGGAATAGTCAAGTGAAGTACAAGTACCTCAGATGTGTACTTAAGTTGGCTATAAGTACTTAGTTACATTCCACCACTAGTTATATGAAAGTGAAATGAAAGTGGTAGTGGAAATAGTTTGACTGGATTCATACAGGTCACAAAAAAATCAAAGCCTATAATTTAGTAAATGGTGCTTTGGTTTAAAAGCACTATTGGAATTATAATAATCCATCGTAATTCATGCTTTATACGACAGAGACTTAAATAAATATTTTTGAAAGCAGACACCACACTGCATTTTCAGCAGACCTGTATGTAATTGCAGTTTTTCTATCATTTCATTTACAGTTCATAATCAGAATGACCTTTATTGTCTTTATGCTCCGATACGATGAAATTTCACCCAGCAATTCTCCTGTGTAGTTAAATAAAAGCAGCGTCAGCCGCATAATCTTTTAAAAGTGACGTTTGTGGAAGGGCAACTTTAAAAATAAAAGGCTCTAGTTAAATTAAATGTACTCATTTACATATTTGCCGAAGTTGAATGTTGTTAAGAGCCTGTTATATTAAAAAAAGACAAATGCTGGTGTTGGCTATCATACTGCATACCAACATGAGTCTCTGTTTTCTTATTTTGCAACATTTAAAATAAACCATTTCACATATTAACCAGTAAGATGGGAAAACAAGAATCTTCAATGTTTCCTGATTGATTAACTCTCAGTCGACTCCTAGTCCTAAAAAAAATTGCAAATTAATTATTTAATCAACAAAAAATGATGTGAAAAATGTGAAAATGCCAAACATTATGTGGTTTTATTTTCCCAAGTTGATTGCTTGTTGTTGTTTTTTTTAAATCATTGTGAGCTAATCATAATCTTTTCACTTATCATCAAACAAAACTCTTTGAGGGCATCGTCTTGTGCTTGATAAATGTTTTCACTATTTAATAGTATTTTACAGGCTGAACATTTAGTTAGTTTATAATGAAGCCATCTGATCAAAACCTGAAACTTCCAGTCAGCGCTTACAGTCACCACTTATTACTGTTTCAGACTTCAGTTCAGACTTCACAATGTGAGCTGGTTGTAGCTTTAACAAACATCCTCACTCACTTGAGTTACATTAAAATGTGACAAAGGTTTTCTTTTTTAATCCAGAACTGCAGTTCATGTTTGCAAAGCAAGAAAAGAATGAGTGTCCCTCCGGCTCTGAGGATGGAACCAGGGCTACTGGTGGCAGGATCTAGGTGAGCAAACCCTGATGGAGCAGTGTGAATGTAATGTCTGTATTTTTTTTAAATGTTCTGCTGGTATCACTCAAACTGCTCGTCTTCGTTTCTTCCAGACATCAGATGGTGCTCTGAAGAAGCCATGGGTAGCTGTTTAAGCTGTCCAGAGAAAGAGTCAATTCCAGATAATCATCAAAGCAAATTCAAGGTACGTTCCTGCCGTGGCCTGCCTCAACACCAGCCTCGCATCACAGTCCGTAGGAGTCTGTCAACCCACACCCTGGATTATTCACTAATGATTGTGGTTAGGAGGTTTCACAAACTCTGCTGATTACATTTTCTCATTTTCAAAGGTGTTTTTCTTTCTCACCTTGGTTTTTGTTGCATGTCTGAAGCTTTATTGGGGCCTTTTTCTGTGATTGGCATTAGCTTTCACTCTCACTCAGTCAGTACTTATTGTTTTTTGCCTGGTGAAATTTATATGTATATATATATATATATATATATGGGTCATTCCATGCCAACTCAGAGACCCTACCAGCTCATGGCATGGACTTTTGTGGAAAAAAATAATCCGAAAAGTTAGATTAAATCCATGGGACCTTGGAAAATCCTATAGCTCGACTCAAAATGCTATTTAGTTATGAAGTTTTGTCAATCATAAATGACACTGAAGATGTTTTTTTGGCCATATTGCCCAACCCTACTTATATTACGTTTCATATTACTTTTCATATCTAAGGTTATTTTATGTATATATGGTCATTTATATAAGTGTGTAGTACAAACAAACATTAGAATTAGTTTATTCGTGTATTTCATTCATAAACAAACCATCTTGTACAACTGAATCAGAGGTTTTTGTTTCCTTTACCTAACTTGCGTCTGATTGTAAAGGTGATCAACGTGGACGACGATGGGAACGAGCTGGGCTCTGGCGTGATGGAGCTGACCGATGCCGAGCTGGTCCTCCACACCCATCGCCGTGACGACGTCAGGTGGCCCTACCTGTGCCTACGGCGCTATGGCTACGACTCCAACCTCTTCTCCTTTGAGAGTGGCCGCCGCTGCCAGACAGGCCAAGGTACATGTCAAATAAAATGAAGTCTGCTTTTCCTTTTAAAACTGGATTATGCGCTCTGTAAGCCCATTTGGTGGTTTTACATCAAGAGTAGCAGCCTCTGTTTTTTCATGTGTTTTTTGAAAGACAGAAGAAAGAAAACTGCAAGCTTGTCATCTAAACACATATTTGTTGTATTCTTCTGTTTATACTATTTGGGAGGACTAAATATGTGGCTTACGTCACCAGAAAAACAGAACAAAAAAGAAGAGATGCACAGAAACAAAATGGTTTCCTACACAGGACAATATGTTTACTATCACGTTCAAAAGACCCACAAGAATGAGATGAACTGATTACATGTTTTTAATCATAAATTAACTTTATTCTTCTGTTAAACTGTTAAAAACAACATGCATTTTGAAATGAAGAAGTGCTGACAGCAAAATTAGCATTAAAATCACGGCAGGTTTTTTAAGTCTCTGACTGTAAAAGACAATTATTTCCAGTGCCACCTTAAAATTTTAAAGTGGAGCTGTTGTGTCCAGCGTGGCCAATATATACAAAATTGGATGTGTAGTTCAAATATGTAGATTTCTTTTTCTATTAAGTATTGAACTGCAATTAACAATTATTCTGGTTATCAATTATCTGATGAATCTGATTATTTTCTCAATTAATTGATGAAATCAAATCTTTGGCTGTCTAAAAAAAGTAAAGCACTGAAAAATCCCTGTGTGGTCGTTACAGAGCCCTTTTCCCCCCAAACAATACAAAACCTAAAGATGTTTCCTTGACTCTGGAAGACAGAAATGGCGGGGTAATTGGGTAAACTGGCACATTTGAGAAGCAGTTGTGCATTTTTACCATTAATCAATTATCAGAATAGTTGCTGATTAGTATTTCTTTGATAGCTTAACTGATTTGTTTTTTTGCATCTCAAATGAAATATTTATCTACCCTGAAAGGGGAGGTAAAAAAGACCCTTAACACAGAGTCGTAAGAACTGCAGTAGTCCCTGGTTCCTGCAGGGAACACAAACACAAGGGGACACTTTCTCTAACAGTTCTACGATCTATGAAAAGGTTCCTCCTGGTGCAAAAGCGCCTAATTTAAATAAAATAAACTCTAAAGACGAGAAAAATCACTTCATACGATGATAAAAGGGTGTCTACAGTTTCTTTAAAAGTTTTTAAGTTCAGTTTTATAAATATAATGTCCTAGAAGTTGTTAAATAGTCTTCACTTTGAATTCGTGAGGTCTTGCCACAGACATTGGTTTCTCCATCTTAATTATTTGAGATGTTGAAGACAAATTTCTTTTTGAGTGAGTGAGTCAAGCTCTTCTGTGTGAAAATCCACATTTCTGATGTTACAAAACCTATCACTGAATCTAATGTAATACTTGTCTCCTAAAACCAGTTGGCAAAATGTTTTTTTTTCTGACATAAAACCATATACATACAACTGACTGTTAGATTTACCTGTAACGCCTGAATAAGTAAAAGATAACTTGTCTAAAATTCAGACTTTTGGTTAAAAATTATTGCGAAAAAGGTCTTAAAAGGCTTAAATTTAAGTGTCCGATACCTATAGACATCCCGGGTTAATGTCCTTATCTTTTTATTACCCAGCCCAGTGTTAAAGCAGTAAGAATACCTTTAGAGAGGCTGCATTAAAAACATGTTTACCATCAGAGGAATTGTATTGTATTCAATTGAAGATGAGTATCTAACACAGTGACTTGGGATGACCTTGGTCTGTGGCTTCATCTTTGCATTGCTGTTTAATTTTGCTATCAATCTGTCACAAATCACATGTTTCTGACTCTGCCATGACACGCCTTTATTGTGCCATTATTTTTGGATCCCATGCTGTCATAAGGATGAGGTGGAGAGAGCTGGGGAGGGAGGGGTTCAGTAGGTTCGTGGGTGCGGTAAGTTTCAGGCACGTCGTGTTTTCCCCTTCTCATTCATACCCCGACCACCCAGTACTGTGATCAGACGTACAGTATCGATAGCTGTAAATGGAGGTGTGTGTTGTGTACCGTTGCACCGGGAATCAAACCTGTGCTGCGTTTCTCCTTGTGTGCAGTGTCTCCCTGCAGTGTGATTACTCTGTCTCAGACTGGACCATGTGTGGTTTGTCCTTGGTGTGTTGCCATGACCTTGGTTAAATATTTTTTGAGCTGTTTGATGGTAGTTTGTCCCTCCTTGTCCTCCCTGAGTTCTTCCCTCAGATCTGCTCTCTGATAGGGAGCTGAAGGGACTAACTGTCGGGCTGCAAACAACAGTTATTTTCATTACTAATAAATGCCTGCATGTTTTTAACATGGACTTGAAATTTCAACACATGCCCATTAGTGTGTTGCTGTGAATAAGCACTGAAATGACTGAGTAGTTGAACAACACAAATCAGCGTTGCCAGATGAGAAAGTGCTGTACCAGGGGCTTAATGTTATTGTATTTTGGGTATTTGAGTAAAGTGAAGTAACTTATCTTTATCTTGGGCACAGTGCTTTAGTCTGTTGCATTACATGAGAATGAACAGCATACTTAAAGTGAGCAAGCAGTAACGTGGAGTAAGTAGTTGCATCTAACGCATTAATGCACAATTTACATAATTAAATTGCAAAATAAATGTAACTGTAATCGGTTAAAACAAGTGATTAAATTAGTTACAAATCAGTGTTAGTGATTACAAAATTTCATCAGAATATATTCTTTTAGGTAAAAGGTAAAAAAAAAAATTGCCTATAAATCTACCCATGCTTTATTTTATTTTTATTATTTATTTATCGAAAACAAAAGCAAAGCAGTTCAGTAAAGCAAAGGCTATAATGGTAAACTATAACAACACGAGTTGTAGCATGTTCTGCATCTACATGGCAATTAAATAAACACGTTCACCCTATCAGCTCAAGTTCCACTTATCATGCATTTTAAAATAGACGACTCTGTTTCCATAACTCCATCAGCCTGATGAGCAGACTTTGAAAACTCCCCACATTTGACTGGATGCAGCAGAAAGTTGTCTCTCATTGTAAACTCTCTTCAAATGAAGGACAGAGCTCATGTAACTTGTAATATAATGAAACTGATGCACACTTGGTAAATAAGTTACTGCGTTCAATATGAAATACTTACAATTTCTTATTTGTAAAGATGATTTGATGAATGGTTTAGTTAATGAATGCAGAGCCCTTGAACCACATTCATCATCACATTAAGCATTGCTGGCTGAGAGATATCACACGAGAAAAGATGCACAAACACAGAGACCAGGAGAAAAAAAGTTGAATTTAAGGCACACAGGTAGATAATAGTAGATAATATGGCAAAAGATCAATCAGTAATACATCGCTGTACCACTTAAAGACTTGTTTATATATTCTCACTCGCGGAACTGTGAACGCAGCACGGTATGTTCAGGGTTGGTGTGTACATTTAATCTGGTCTGGAAAGTAACTGATAACATGTAAGACTTTTTTCTGTCTAGTGCTAGAGTTGTTTTTTGTAGCCTTGACTGATTTACACATGCTGGTACTGAGTGTCACAAAATGATCAAGAATAATCACACATTACGGCTTTTAGGACATTATCGTACAAGCAAGATAATTATCGTACATCTGGCAACACTGATAGAAATTGAATTTTTCAAGCAAAAGTGGCAAATACTTGATGGATCCTTGACTTTTTCTTTTCTTGATCATAAACTAAATATCTTTGGGTTTTTAGCAGAAAAGCAATTTGAAGACATCATTCTGAGCTTAATGGGCATTTTTCTCTGTTGTCAGAATGTGTTTGACTAATTGATTAATCAATAATGAACATAGTTGTTTGTTGCAAGCCTACTTTTGTAGAGCCCAGTAAAAGTTTTCAAAAACTGGAGCTGTTTCAGTATAAAATAGAATCATTTTTGGTTTGATTTGACATAACGGCATGAACACATCAGAGTCTAAATATAGTTAATAGAATTTTTTGAAAATCGAATCAGTGGAATATTCATTTTCATCACTCACATTTTAGCAGCAATCTGCCACGTTCCCGTTTTGTCCTCAAACACTAAAACTGGCAGCAAATCATCCTCAGTGAAACCGTCTCTGTGCAGGAGGAGACGCCAGCAGAGCTTGTCAGAGATGGTTGGAGGTGGATTTGATATATTCCCAGAATAAAAAATATGACACCAGGCCTTTCTGGTCTCTTTATATTTAATTTTTCTTTTTTTTTTTTAAATGAATTTCATGGTAGTGCATGTCAGATATTTATTGTTTAAAATCTATTGCTTTTCTTAAAGGACCTCTGAGTCAAACCACATAAACAGGATAACTGCATCGTGGTCTTTTCTCTGACACCTACCTGCTTTTATTTTTTGTGTGTTCAGGTATTTTTGCCTTCAAATGTGCCCGGGCCGAGGAGATCTTCAACATGCTGCAGGAGGTGATGCACAGCCACAGCATCAGCGTGGTGGAGGAGGCCGTGCTGGAGCCCAACCACCAGGCCGCACATACACCACACACTCCTGCAGGTACGCACACAGAGTAGTAGAAACATGGCATTATTTTTGTGTGATTCTCATCAAACGTATTTGTTTGTGAATTGAAAACACCTGCAAAACAGTCATTCAAGTGTATGTGTGTGCGTTCTTGCAGCTCTGGGCTACTCGGTGCCCACAGTGCCAAACGGTGTGACCAGGCTTCCCTCTGTGGGTGACGCCCCGTCTCACCCTTCAACTCGCCACCCGTCTGTGGCAAGCACCCGTCTGCCCTCTGTGGGAGAGGAGTCCACTCACCCCTTATTAGTGGCAGACGAAGCGGTAAGACACGACAGATAAAACTACTGAGATCAGACTAAAAGTACCAGCTTCTATTTCTCTTACTTACTTAACATAGCTGTATATTATTAAGTTCTGTTTTTACTACGTGGCAGTTTGCACAATAAAAAATTCTTTACATTGTGCAGCTCTTTCATACATACTTATTACTTGATCAGTTTGTAGGGCCAAGCAAATAAAAGCCATTCTGACAGTAGAATAAGTAATAAACCTATATAAAAACATGAGAAGTGAACTTAACATTCCCCTCCCACTCAGTCATTTAATATCTGAAACACACTGTAGTTTAAATAGTGATGCTTAATGAATAAATGGAGCTGGAAAAGGATTAAAACTCTCCTTCTTTGAATGTGCAGGTTCACACCTACGTCAACACCACGGGGCTCTTGGAGGACCAGCCAAGCCCGCTAACGGTCACCACCCCACTGGAGAGTCCTACTTCTCCTCAGTCACAGTGTCCGCCAACCCCTCCGCCTCCTCCGAGGGTCCGCACCGAGCCCCAGGCCCCACCTGCTCAGCCGGAGCCTCAGGTGCTGCTGGAGCCTCAGGGTGTGCGCTTTGTGCTTGGCCCCACCCCCGTTCAGAGGCAGCTGATGGAGAAGGAGAAGCGGCAGAAGGAGGCAAAGGAGGCGGGGGAGCCAGGAGAGACTAACGGCCATATGGACACTGAGCAAAGTGCCAAGGAGGCCCCCTCCGAAGCAGAGCCGCCCCCCGTACACTCCAACGGCTCCTTCTCCACTGCCTCCTCCAATCCAACCTCAGCTCCTCGCCGCCACCGCCCGCCCCCCCTCACCCCCGACGTTCAGAATGTCAATAACTCGGCCCAGCGGCGCACCGCCCTGCTGGACTACGAGAACCTGCCGGCGCTGCCACCTGTGTGGGAGGCGAGGAAGCCGAGCTCGGAGGAGGAGGAGAACGGCTGCAGCAGCAGCAACAGCAGCCTGAAGACGCCTTCCCTCAACGGCTACAACCACCACCACCACCACGGCCTGCTGCACCACTCCTACTCCCACCCACTGTCTGCCCACCCGCTCTCCGCTGCCCTTGAACCCTCCCACAACTACGTCAACACCGAGAACGTGACGGCGCCTCTGAGCGCCCACCGGCCTGACACGGCCCGCCGCCGCACAGATGGACCCACCATCTTCAACTTTGACTTCCGCCGGCCGCCGCTGCTGGGCCACGCAGAGCCACCCAAGACTCTCAACTACATCGAGGTGGAGATGGACAACAGCGCCAGCGCTGGGAACAAGGGCGCCTCAGACGGCAGCAACCCCCACACACCACGCACCCCCACCTCCCCACTTCCCCCCACCACCCCCACACGCCGCACGGAGCTCTACGCCCTCATTGACATTGAGCGCACTGCCGCCATGTCCAACTTGCAGAAGGCTCGGCCGCGTGATGACGGCACGTCGCGCAAGACGCGGCACAACAGCACGGAGCTGCCGACCAAAAGCACTGTCTGACCACGCACCTTTTTCCTATTAACCCTTTTTTTTTTTTTTTTTTTTCTACGTACGATACACAGAAGCACAGCAGGTGCTGCCTTTATATTCCAGAACGGAGACGCAAATAAGAGACTCCAGCAGAGAAAGTCTTAAAAAGCGAGTTAACTGACTTTTTTGTGTGGTTACCTGTAAATGAAGTCAGGTAGACCCAAAAGAAATTAAACCTAGGTACTTGCCATATACCAATTTATTCCTATGGTAATATAATACCTCTCTTCCTTCACTCATTCTCCAGTGCATTTGGGTTGTTTATTATGTTAATAAGACTGGACTGCATTCCTCCTCCTCACCCATTCCCTCTCCTTATATGGTACAAATCAGTATTACTGAACAAAGCATTCCATTTAGCCCTTTTTTATATGATTCACTACATGCTGCTGTAATTTCAGTATCTAAGGATTACATGGTACACTACATTATGTTTCTGACTATGTACAGTAGATTCTGGCACAATAAATGTCTGTTCTGTTTTTATTTGTACTTGGTCGAGAACATGTCTCGTGTCCCATCTTGTACGTTGATAGTCTCTGCTGATCAGGATGTCAGCTGTTGATGTTTTACTTGCTTTACTAATTTCATTGAAGCTTAAATGGTTGGTTTGGATTTTTTTAAAGATTGTATGATGTACTTATCCAAAATATTGACTTTTTAAAAAAAAATATTTTCACGGGGAATTGAAGGTATTACAGCGATGTCTTCAAAGCCGCCAGACTCCTTTGACAAAAACTCATTTTCCCTTGCAGAACTGTAGGGATGAGAGTCGAGAACCGGTCCCAAAGAATGAGATTTGGAATTGTACGCTTGAGAATATCACTTAATGTTGCCAGTGTGGTGATGAATCCTAAACCCCTTTCAGTATTAAGCATTTCACTATGCCAGCGAGTCGACGTCTTCTGACAGATCTGTGAACGCAACACGCTTAGGTTTAGACAGCAAAACTACGCCATTAAGCTTAGGAAAAGAGGTCAGAAAGAGGGTGTAATGTGTATAACACGGAAGGACATCAGATTCTGCAGAGGGGATGCGATTCATCACAACGAAATGAAACGCACTCAAAAGAAAATCTTACTGCTCTGTAGATTTTATTTTACCATTTAAAACATACTGCTGTGGGTAATAGGCCTATGTTTGAATTATATGAACAAAGCTAATTATATAGTATTGTGAGGACTGGGCTGAAAACAAGGCAGCAGAGCCAAAGTGTTTGAACTGTGATCACACTCATAATAAAATGGACAGAAAATTGATGAAGAGAATTCCCACTTTCACAGACCGTCACAGTCCCACCCGTTCACAGCAGCACATCATTGGGCTCATCTGTCAGTTCTGTCTCCAAACTGGGGCCATGCTCATCCCTGTCTACCATGGACTATGGATAAGTACCTCATGCAGTCACATTTCAAATAATCCGAACTAACCCGTCAACGCGTGCTGCTTTGGTTTTATGGGTTTAGCTGAAAGTTGCGGGAGGGTTTTGGAAGAGAACCGAGTCAAGAAAGAAGTGCCACTGTACGCAGCTTAGGGCTTGGGTCAGCCATGAAGGTTACAGGATTTTCTGTGAATTTCATGAGGATGTCTGTGATTTTTGCATCTTCCACGAACGCAGCGTTTTTATCTTCAGTGAACGGAGGCAAGACTAGTCGGCAAGGGTTTATGTCAGGGGTGTAATCATGTTGGAGTGTGCATCTTCAGTCATAGATGATCTTTTTGAGCAATCTTCACAAATGGACAGCGTGGCGAAGGACCAGGGAAACCAGTGCAGCCAAGAGAATATGACCGTTTGTAAAAAGTGTTTTGTTTTTTTTTCCACTGATGAAGAGGTTTAAAATGAAGCACGAACATCCTCTCAGTCACCCCAATAACTCATGAAATCGCTGTGTTTTGTTAGAGCTTTGGAGGATTTTCTCAAAGGTTTTCTTCCAGTTCATGGCTGGAGTATAGTTTTTAAACAACCCTCGCATGCAAGAGGAAAAAAAAAAAAGCATGAAACGGGTCTGTTTAGCAGTACGTTTTTAGAAGTTTTTTGAAGGAGAAGAATCTGGGTTCAGCCCCTGATGGTTAACAGCGCAGCCAACGCCCCTGGAAACAGCTGTCCTTATGTCCAAATGTGTAAAAAAAAAAAAAAAATCATTTGCCAACACTTGAAAACTCACGCATTGTGTCTCAGTTGTATTATCGGTAGACAAAAAGAAGTGTACAAATGGTGATGGTCATTTAAGAAAATGTGAAAATATTCCCTAAAATATGTTTATGTTTTATCTTAAAGCTTGTACAGTTGCACAATATTCAACGTTGGAGAAGTGTTGGTCTGTTGTTAAATGAAGCAGAGATCGGGATCAAACCTCACGCCGAGTAGTTACAGATTTTCAGTTTGTGTCGGGATGTTCATCGCATTATGTAAATGTCATTTTCCAGATACATTACACCATCTCCACTTAGATGTGTCTGTACAAAAGCATCTAGAAATCTGGGTTAAATTATCTGCATGGCAGTTACCATGACAACAAGCATCTTTAAGCTGCTGCTGCTGCTGCTGCTGCGTATGAAGAGAGGCGTTTGGATCCCAGTCAGGTACAAGGTACAACGACTACTTTTAATTTTGTAGTTCTAGTAATCTGAGAATAGGTGGCAGAATACGGGCAGTTTGTGATGCCTGGTTTTCTCGCCGTTCTTAAATTGCGCTCAGTAAAATCCGGCCCCTAAATGTCAACTCCATCAGGTCAACTACACTGAATCAAACGACCGGTGTCGGGGAAGCGACTTCGAAAGCATCGCTTTGTAAGCTCTGAATTAATTCACACTGGAACGGGAACTGTACCTTTCCTTTAATGGTCTTAAATTGGGATTTCAGCAATTACCAAACAATGGCAATAAAAAAGATTAGCTACTTAAATCACTCTGCAAATACAAATGCAGAGGATCTACCAGCAACCCAGTTTAATTAGGCCGTGCATTTAGTTCAATACTCCTTTTTTTTTTTTAGAGCACATCTAGCTTTACTGCTCCAATGAGCATTTTTGTGACCATCTGGGAACATCTCAGAGAACACTTCTTAATGCCTCAGCACTGATCTAAGATAGTTTCTAAACGTATGAGAACCTGTTCCAAATGACCGTGTTCGGAGTGTGATGTACAGCCTTCGAAGCTTGATTGTCTTTATTAACGGGTTCATTAACAACCTCATCAGGTAATCCAAACATCATACTGGCTTTAATTGTTTTTATAACAAATCAGATAAACGTAACGATGCCATTTCTCTGCCAGTATCTGTTTTCAGTATCAATCTGAAACTTATTCAGCGTAAAATATGTCAGTGTTATGTTCACGCTCTTTCCTGTGGTCATGAAAAGTCAGGTTTCCACTGAAAGGCTTAGATGAGCGGCCGCTCGTTAACAGACGAGGTGGAAAAATTAACCAGATGTACATTTACTAAACTAACCCGTCAGATCTCATTCTTGAAGCCGAGTCTTGTCTTGTGTTTGAAAACAGGTCAGTCAAAAGAAAAAAAAAAAATCACAATCATTTGTGAGAATGTGCAGTATGTTTTAGTTTCACAAGAGAAACAGGTTGACGGGTTCATTTAGTAAATCATCCCTGTGCATTTCAGTTTCAGGACCGTATCAGAGGAACCAGTAAGTGGTTTTCAAAGACACCGCACACTAGGATGTTCAAGAAAACAATTTAATTTCATCACAATTTACAACCCTTATAGAAAAACATCACAGGCAGGAGTACAAAAGACTATTACAATAGATTATTACAAGAAAAAAAAAATCTGCATTCACACTGAAGAACACCTTCATTTTCTCTAAATATTTACAATATATTTAAGAGCCAGGTTTACCGTTTCAAGTCCACATGAACCAGAGTGATGGAATTCAAATCCAACCAGAAACTTTAAATCCATACAAACATTTGAAATGCAGCGGTACAAAAATATGTAGTTTTAGGTATTGTTTGCTTGTGCTGAGTTTGTCGCTGAGGTCTTATTGGAGTTGGAGAGGTTGTCGGTGGTTTAACGGGCGAGGAGCCTTCGTTTTGTCGTCTGCTCCACCAGCTTCTGGTACTCGTCCAGTTTGTCCCGAATTTTGTTGTAGATCTGAAGCAGAGGGAGACGCCAGAGGTTCATAAAGTAAAGATAGGAACCAGCACACTTTAAAAAAAAACAAACTTTATGTGGGTCACATCTGCACACAGAGCTGTGTCATGGTTGTGAGATGTAAACAGCAGGTGATGACTCACGTTGGCGTTGGTTTGTGTGTCGTTGAGCGCCTGCAGCAGCTGGTCGATGGCCGTGTACGGCAGCCAAACTAACGGTCCGGTCGCAGAAAGCGGCTTCTGCCGAAAACAACCACAAACAACTTTAGAACCACGGGAAATTAAGACGACTTCATCACAATACATGTTGGGTACCACAAGTTTCAAAATACATACATGCCTAGAACGGTCATTGTTTTGTCACAAGCATTTTTATTTATGAAGATTTAAATGTAAGTAGATCGATATATTTAATTAAAATGACACAATGTCTGGTTTTATTTTGCCCTCTTGGTGAATGAACTGTACCTCTATTCCAAAGTACTGGTGTCCCTTCCCCAGAACAGCGTCCACGTACTCCAGCACCAGCTCGGCCGCCGCGTCCAGGAGGTCAAAGTTCAGGAAGAGGCGGAGCAGAGCAGCCGCGTCCACTCTCTGCAAAGACACAATGCTGCGTTATAGAAAACTCGGAGCAGGATGGGAAAATGCACCTCAGAAGACAGTCACAGTCTCTCTCACCTTGTAAGACTTCACCAGCCAATCAGGCAGAGGGATGCCATGTGACAGCAGCTTGGTGATGACGTAGCGGTGATGTTGGCCGTTCGCAGATGGAAACCTGTCCAGGTAAGAGGCCAGAAGCCGCCACGCCTCGTCGGTAGCGCTGCACAGAGGGACGACGAACAAAGTAAACAGCTGTGTCTAATACGTTTTTCGATTAGTTATTTAATTATTAGGGAAATGTGCCTACAAAACACTTGCACCTCGATATGCTTAAGAGAAATGACATGTAGAATACGATACAATGAAAACCTTAAAGTATAATGTTTAAGTATCAGTAGGTGTGATTCTGTGCAGAAACAAATGTTAGACAAAGGCTTTGACAAACCGTAGCAGAGTTTGAAACGTGATATGATCCAGACCAGTGGTTCGGATTAAGGAGCAAAAGCTAAAGTTTCAGGTTTTTTGACAACATCAGCTCCTGAATCATCAGCTTAATTCTATTATTGAATGAAACACTACATCAAACTGGCAGTGTTTTCTGAGTCAAACTCAGAGTCAGGTAAAGGTTTGGTCTTAGATTGATTTTGTGACTTCAAGGTGATACATTTATGCATTTGTTAAAGCACCTTTTGATTCACTTTCTATGCATTTAAAAGTTCAATGTTTTAAAAATAGTACAAACATATATACAGGATGAGCCATCAATTAAAAATATGATAGAATTGATATGAGATGATGAAAAAAACCTTTGATATCTTGAGATGAGATAAAATTGTTAAATGAGATAAACGGGCTTAAAAGCTGCAGTATGTAACGTTTCTATATCCAAAAAACAACTAGACCTGTGTTGCATAATTTGTTGACCTGCGTGCTTCGATTACATGAAACGTTTCCAACAAAGTTCAAATTCAGAGGAAGTTGAAATTTGACTTATGTCACGCTGGGGTCACATCTTGTTTACTAACGTTAACGTTTAACATTACTTGCAGCTTTTTCATTGGAATGAAATGACAACGTGAAAATACTTGACAGATAATTTACAGACATTTAAAGTAAACCCATAGAAATGCTCAACACTCAGATCACATCTCTGGATTGAGGACTGAAAGACAAACCTGGATTCTTTGGTGTTGACGACAGATGACAGCTGATTGGCGGCCAACCAACCCCAGGCTTCGTTCTGCGTCTCCTCCCCACCGTACTGAAGCTTGATACATCTGACAACAAACAAACAAACATAAACGGGTATCCACTCACGCTGTACTCTTGAAGTGACGAGAGACAGATTCCACAGAGGTAGTGGTGGTCTGGAAATATGACACATCATTTCATACTCAGACTTCCACACGCCACATCGTGACACTAGCTGGATGTGCTCCATGGTCAGATTACTGGATTTTAGGCATTTTAGGGATTTTTTTTCACAAAGGACCCACTGAAACCCCGATGCATAATGAAAATGTGGAAATAGTTACATCACACACATTTTTGGGTTCTGTTTTTGATGATTCTATTAACTTTGCTGTGAACACTGAGGTTATTGTGAAGCAGAGGCAACACACAAATCACCTCCTCTGCACTTCTATCAATGTTTTATTGAGTTTCTGTTTCATGTGGTGTTTTCACAGCCTCAAAGACAGAAGCAGCAGGAATATTATGGGAGGGAAACCGATCTGAATTCTTAGTAGCCACCACATCCTCCACAAAGCAAACATTCTGGCTTCTCCTGCAGTGGATTTTACCTTCAGAACATTATGTTTTACCATTTTGGAAAACTGTTATAAATCATTCATTCCCTGTGCAGTTCGACTACTACATGTCAGCATTTTTTTTTTAAATTGCTGTCGTTTATCTAGCTTAAAAATATAGGTTTTTTTTACAGATTTTAATCAATCATATTTAGCTGTTTGTATGTTACTTGTATTACATTGGAATCAAAATGGATCAGTTTAGTTTATCGCTTTGCATCCACCATTTTAAAATGTAAACTAAGTGCTATACTAAGTGTAAACCACTGAGTTTCAGATGTTAAATTCCCTGATCATAACAAAACTTTCACAAGGACCAGGATGCTGTGATGTGGTACTTACTTGAAGGCCAGACCCTCGAAAACGGGCGTCAGCGGCAGTTTGAAGGTTTGGCA
Organism: Coranthus polyacanthus; assembly: GCA_037367275.1. Lineage (NCBI taxonomy): Eukaryota > Metazoa > Chordata > Actinopteri > Kurtiformes > Apogonidae > Coranthus > Coranthus polyacanthus. The sequence goes on along the minus strand of JAPQRN010000022.1, from coordinate 14,469,182 downwards.
GAGCGAGAGAGCGCAGTCAAAGAGTCCCGTTTGGACCAACAAGGCCACCATCTCCACAGCGGAGGCACTGCCTGCAAAAACAGATCCGGCAGAAGATTATACAGCCCCCCGCAGACATGTTAACAGACATGATACAATATTTGGATCATTAGTGTCTGAGTTTTTTCAATGACCACATACAAATTGTGGAAATGACGGCTCCTCGTACTCCATCATGTAAAACCTACAACCTGTGAATCTGTAATACAGGGTTCATTTCTAAAAGTTGGACATGAGATGTTTCCTGCTCTCCTCAAAGTCTGTTTTCAGAGCCTGAGCAGTGACGGCTTCATGTTTCCTCATCACACATGTAAAGGTGATATCATTACTACTCCATCTGATGTGCATGTGTGTGTATATCCTCTGTTCAAGATGCTTCATAAGTCGTTTATATACTGTACATCTACACTTTCTTTAGTGGGACACCTTTTTTTTGGACTTGATGCCTGCATTTTGTTGTCGGAGTACTAATACTCCTGGGTACTAGAACTTGTGCACTTGTAGTAGTTTAGTGTTCACTTAAAGCTGGAGGAGGTGACAGTACCGGCGATGGCAGCGGATGGAGGGTGATGCTGGGCCAGAGTGAGGCGGCTACGGGCCAGGATGTACTCCTTCTCCAGGTCCTTGAGCTCCAGGATGTCGACCTGACGTTTGACTGCAGGAGGAAACACCCAACACAAACACTCAGAGCTCAGTGCTGAACAAATAAATGGAGGCGTACACTGCAGCTGTTCTCCGTCCTGAATGAGGGTTCAAAGGTCAACAGGCTTTTATTCAAATCAAATGCTGGAAAAGTTCAAATTCAACACAGTAGTGCTGATGTTAGGGCTGAGTCAGAAAAACAAACACTCAACAATCTCTGTTGCTCTTCTGCTAAATGATAAAATCTTCCTGATGATTTTTTTAAGCAGCTCTTCTGCAAATAAAAAAATGACATGTTCCTGGGGTTTACTGTGAAACTCACTGACTGCAGCATATTTTAGTAGAAACTGGAGAAAAAAAAAAATTCTCATGACATTTTCCAACAACTTTTTAATAGGAGGTTAAATTACTTTCACATTCAAAATGATCTTAACGTTGTTTGGTATGTGTTATGCCTAACCACTCAGCCCAGAAATATTAATCACCTTTCACAATAGTATGTTTTGAGGTTAATGTTCAAAGGTTGGATTTGTTTTAGTAGGACTCAAAAAAACAACAAATGAATCTCCAACATCAGATTAAACCATTTTGAGATTGTTCTTCTTATAATAATTAATGAGTTATTAGTAGATTAACTGTTATTATTTTGATTTAGAAAGTTGAATTAAAGAGTAACTTCAAACTACGCTTGGGCTTTAGCGACACCCAACGTCACATCTGGGTGAAGTCACGAGTATGTTTCACTCTCTCTGCCCTTATTTCCCGACTTTTCTCTACTGTCAGCTATCAAATAAAGACACAGAAATGCCAAAATCAACAAAAACAAACAAGGAAACAAAACACAAGCACAGCAGTGAAGCACAGCTATGTTTCTGCTGTCTGCAGTCCCCACTAGGTGTCAGGATGAGTCAATATTAAAGTCCTTCTCCACTGAAAAACAGCAGATGGTGAAAAATGTTTGGTGCTATATCTCTATAACTCTTAGCAGTGAGGCTGCACATAAAGTTTTAAGCTTTTGGATCTTACCTGGTTCAGAAGCAAACTCTCCATCTGAGTTCCTCTTTGGTGATGCTCCCGGCCGCTCGTACTGCAGGAAACGCACTCGGATTAGTTTTACTCAAGCGCATCATTTCTTCATACAGCTTTATGTGTATGTGTTTGTGTGTGCGTGCATGTTAGTACCACAGCTCCAGAGGTTGGTTGGACGATCCAGGCGTACTCGGGCCTGATGAGACGGAGGCAGTTGAGAGCGGCCAGGTAACAGTTCACCTGCTTCTGGAGGCCGAGGCGAGTCCGAACCTCACGACCGAGACGCATCCCGAACTCAAACATCACCGTCCCAGCTGGACAAAAGCAAACACACACACACGTACGAAAGTTTATTCAGTATATGCTGGATGTACACAAACAAATAAATATTTTTTATTTCACATCTTTACTAAATGTACGTGGAAAATATGGAGGATGCAGAGTTATGTTGACTTTTCTCTGAGGAGTATACTTTTTGTTTTATCATCTTAAATAAAATAATAACTGTCAGTGAGTTACCTTTCCTGTAGTTGTGTCTGTTAATGTGGAAAGCGTAGAGCAGCTCGTAGTAGTTGTGAGCCAGCAGATCCAACCCTCTGGCCCGAGACTCGATGATGCTGACAACCTGAAAACGACACAAACATCCTGGTTAACTCAAAGTTCAACAGAAGGGGAGATAAGTCTGCTGTATTTACTGGTTATGTTTAGAGACGTCAAATAACAGATCAATTAGATTTGGAAGAAAATTCATTAATAGCAATGGTAAAGACGTATTTCTTGGATTTCAAAATAGACTGCATTTTACATACAGCTGAAAGATTTTATAAGTTGCAGCTTCTTCAACTGTGAAGATCTTACGCTTTTCTAAGTATAGTCTATGTGCACAGGCTCTAGTAAATTATAATGGGTATTTATTTATACAGTTGACAAAATAATTGCCATATTAATTGATAGTGAAGTGTTACAAAATAAAAATGACCCTAATAAAAAAAATGCAGAACCAACATTACAACTTGACTAAACAGTGACTGAGGCAGGTCAGAGGTCAGATAAAGGTTTTACCTCATCATGCAGGTTGACGTAGGAGAACTGGACTAAATCCTGAAGCTGTGAGCGTTCGCACAAAACCACCACCAGCTGACGAAGACAGTCCAACTGCCTGTGAGGACAGAAGGCAGGTTTTAACACAGAGAAAAGGGCATTTTCATGATGTGAAAAGAAACGGTGTAAACCAGCAAGGAAGAAAGAACGAATATGAATATTTGTCTGACTTAAATGACGTAATCCTTTCTGAATGTTTGCGTACGTACATGCTGGAGTCCGGGTTCTGGGTGAGGGCCTCGTACGCTTCACTGTTGTGACCCAGATCCAAGTGGTGTTTGAATATTCGTGTCCACAACGCAGCCTGAAAGCAACAAACATTACAGATTTTAATCAAGCCAATGATCAGAAAAACAATTTTAAAAGAACAAAAACATTAATGCATCTATAGATGTAATTTGGGTAAAGAACAGAATTCAGTTTGGGTGATTCACATGTTCATATGGACATTAAACAAGGTTTTATGAACATTAAGACCTCCCTTCCAACTTCACTGCCAAGTGTAAGTAACAGGAAATCTATTATAATGTATTTTTCCTATAAAATTTTAGATAAAAATGTATCTGCACTTAAATTAACAATTAACCATCAGTTAGTCAAACAAAACAAATTTACAACAATTAATCAATTCAGATGAATTTAAAAACAAAAAGAAGTTGCTTTATTAATTTTTCAAACCAAACGTCCAGACTGCAGCATCTCAAATGTGAGAAACTGCTTTTCTTTATCAGATCTAATGGAAAACTGAATATATTTGTGGGTTGGTTGCCAATTGAAAAACATTTCTAAATACATGTTTTTGAGCTTTGTGAAGTTACAACAGGGAGTTTTCTCCATTGGCTGCCATTTTACAAACTAAGCAATAATCAGTCGTCAACAGAACTGGCAATCGTTCATGACAATTATCGTTTGTTGGAATCCTTCACGGGGTCTGTGTTTTTACATGGCACTGTCGTGGAAATCCTTTCAAAAGCTTGTTAACATGTTTCAGTCACATGAACCGACTTCTCCGGAGCCGTGCTGATAACATGGCTAAAAAAAAAAAAACAATGATCTTGTTGACAGGAAATGTTCTCGACAGCTTACCTGACTGCTGACGTCGTTGGCTGCCTCTGTTATGGCCAGAGTGGCCAGCTGAATGACCAGCTCAGGGAGACCGACATCCTCCAGCAACTGCAGCACCTGAACAGTCAAATCATAGTTAAAATATCAAGCATTTCTAAGGTAGTTGTTTGTAGTTTAATGACACCCGTGTAGGGTTAGGTATTGTTTCAATTATGTGCTTATCAAATCTGGTTCTGGAGGTTTTTTGGAGAGAATTAAAAAAAAAAATTCTGAGAACAAAAATTATACTTTATTAAATATTGTATCTATCTGTGGTTTTATATTGAAGGTGTCTCTTCCCTTGAGTTAAATGTATGATGTGTGTGAGCGATGTTCTCACAGGTCATCGGTACCTTGTTGTAGTACTGTAATCGGGGGGTGGATGCAGCCTCTTCGTCATCTGTCCCCGTTAGTTTCATCAGGAACTCCTCCTTCTCTACCTCGTTTGCTGCCTCTTGGAAACACTGCAGTGCCTAAAAAACAAGCGGAAGGTGAAGGAAGGCTGTTTGGAGCAGTAAAGCAAACAAACACTTATCCAGTAAATCTGATTAATGTCACCGACCTTCTGTCCCTCCCCGTTCGCCAGGTAACACTGACCCAGCATGAAGCGACAGGAGCCAATGTTCACCTGACACCAGGGGCCGATCAGCCTGACATACTCCTGCACAGAGAAGATACACCGGAGACTGTAACTACAGTGACATTTAACCACAGCCGCACTTTCTCATCCAGCTGCTGACTCACCACCGGACACCTTGGATTTACCCATCAAATATTTTTATATAGACGATAGTCATAGCCATGGAACTGTAGAAAACCATCAAGTCAACTCAACACAGCTTTACAGATTTTCAGCTTATGCTTTGACTTTCTGGCTGCATTTTTACTGCTTTGGTTCACTCTCAGTGCTTGTAGTGTGTGTAAAATAATGAAAACTTCAAAAAAAACTTTTACACTGGCTAGTACACACATCTTGTATAGTTGTCTTTTGTGGATGGTTGTTCATTTGAGTCTTTTTTTTTAAACAATGTTTTTATAACCTATGTGAATATTGCTCCTGACAAATTACACAACCAATCTTACAATTGCAAATGCATTTATCAGCTCAAGGTCCAGATATGTTACTTTTTGAGCTACTAGATAACCAAAACTAAAAGAGTATTACACTTCAACAGGTGGTCAGAAACATGTTTGGAAATAATGTCACCATATCAGCTTAAAAAGGTGCTTCTGCTGTCCCGTAGAAGGGAAAATACATTATTATCAGTTGTGAAGGGAAGCGAGGATGATGATGATGGTGTCAGTTCAGAATCAAACGTGTAGAAAAAAGTGGATTTATTGTTCACAGTAGTAAACACATAATCAGACATTGTTTTAGCCTTACAACCCACCTGCAGTTGTGTGTA
>JAPQRN010000022.1:14418096-14429889 GCA_037367275.1 Coranthus polyacanthus | reverse complement strand
CTCAGGAGTATGCTTTTTATTCAGAAGTTCATGATTCTTATTCTAGAATAGATCACTTTGTAATCTCAAACTATATGCTCGAGAATATCTGAAACTGTCAAATTCAAAACATTATCTCCAATCAATCCTCTTCTATCCCAGTAAGATTGTTAATGACAAGTACATAGAAAATCTTATTCAATCTCTCAAATGGACTCTTTCTAAGTTGCTCTGTTGCAGGCCTACCCTCGTACAATCGTTGCTTAACTGGGACTGATCTTTCTGTTGCTTTATAAACCTTCAACATTTCACACCACTTTCCTTCTCCCTTTTCCCCATTATAATTCGGTCTCTGAGGAAACCAACTTATAATGGGGAAATGACGTCTCCTCATGGTGTAACGATCCATGAGATTCCATTCCCCACATCTAGCTAACTCATCTGATGCAAAAGTTAAATCCCACTGGCAACCTGAAACCTTCACAAGCGAATACTTATCCAGAAAATCTTCTATTACTGCACCTTTTTTATCTTTACCTTTGCTACCCCACAAGGGGTTATGAGCACTGACATCTCCTGTCCACGCCACTGGGGGAGCACACTTGACCCATTAAACCATCTAACTTCTCATTATCCAACTGGAGGCAAGGGTTATAAAAGTGTATCACTGAGAGTCTCCCCGTAGGGCTCCATATTCAATCACCAGACACTCAAGCTCTGATACAACATTTACTCTCCTGTGCTGATACCATCTCTTACAAACACTATAAACAAACAAATCCTGGTATTACAAAATGCAGAATGGGTTTCAGTTTCATGTCTCTTCTGTACAAATTAACTCTGGTCCTACTTCGCTATCAATCTCTGAGTCATCCACGGAAGAAGTAGTTGGTTCGACTTCTCCAATCCCAAGGGCCTTCTCTACAGCCCGAACCACAATTTTTTACCACATCTGAATTATTTTTGGTCTGCTTCACTTCACACAACACTTCAACAATAAATGCCAGGAAATTCAGCCTACTCTCTACCAATGGCTTCTCTGTTACACCGGTTACCAGAGCCCCTCCTCTGTTTCCTATTTCACCTGCCTCACCACACCTTTTTAACCATTTGTAACAGCAGGGCAAGAACTTCAGCAGCACTCGGAAGTAGGTGAAGTTGTGCCAGAGCCTTCTACTTTGTTTTTATAACATTTTTAACAGCCTCAGCATAGGATACGTGTTTACCCCTCCCAGTACTGCTAATGCTCACATTCATGGCATCACAACTGCCACACATAATCACCCTCTCCTTACACTCAGACATGCTCACCCCCACATTTTCCACATCTTTTAATTCCTTGGCATGGAGCCGTAATGTGCCCATACCTCTGGCACTTGAAACACCTCAAGGGCCAAGGGTGGCGATCTATGTGGATGGACTTTAAAAGACAAGCACTCTAGAAACACCTGCTCTGGGAGAACAGATTCCTGAAAAGTTGACACCAAAACTGTTGACTCACACTTAGCTCCATCTTGAAAAACCCTTATTCTTGTGGCCTAATCAACAACTTTGTCAGCATCAATGCCCCTGTCCGGCTCCTCCATTTATATTTCAAGCTAAACCCCGTACATCACCATTACACGCCAGCCTTGCTCCGTGGCACAAATCATTCCACAGGCCTCTTCCTTGTCGCCTCCAGCGCAACAGCTTTGGCCAACTGAGCAGCAGACCTACAAAATACAAAGAATTCCCCACCTGCCAAAATCCTTGCATCACGTATCTCAACCAGCTCTTCCTTCAATTCCCTAGCGAGCCGAATAGGGTTAAAAAAAGCAAAACTCTGCCCTTCCTTCAATTTAAAGATCACTTTAAATCCCTGTGACTTGCTTTCATCTATTCTCATGATCTTTATCACTCCCTGCTGATTTCTCCCTCCTTCTGTCTCCTCCTTGGAGTTAATCTTATGTCTTCTTTTCCTGTTTCTCCCCTTGCTACTTTCCCACACCTACACCCTCAGACTCCATAGTAGGAGCAACAGCTTCATTATTTGTTAAATGTACTATAGTATCTGTTCAGCTCAGGTCTGCTCTGCGCTGGCTGCACCATATCCCTCTCAAGTCCTCTCTCAGGTCACTCGCAAAACAATCTTCTACCACTGCATACAGCTAATATTTTGGACCTTTGTTCACTGCAATATTGGGTGTTTTAGCGACTGTGTATGACAAAATGAGTTTTAAACAATAAGTAATGTTAAAGATGAACACACTTTCACGCAATACACACGGTGAGGATAGCTGGAGTCAGCATTATGTCACACACACCGTGCCTCTTTACCACAATAGCTATTAGACACCTGTGGTCTGATCCCATACGACCACACCCATCACACAGGTTGGGCAAACTGAACTGTATAAGGCACACACTCATATGGTAATGTAAAGAGAAAGTTTGCTTCTTTTGGTGTATCCATGCCCTTAGTATTTCACAAAATTAAATGTGTTTAGGGGGGGGGGGATAATAATGTTTACCATTATAAGCAAAATTCTATTTACTAGAGCCAAACAGTGTCACCATGTGGACAGAGAACAGTAGTACAGATGGGATCTATTCTGCTAAAGCAAAAATATCTGTCTACTGTGAATTCACACCTTTATAGAAATGTAATTCAGACACCCCAAACATCATACACGGGTGCTTGAATATAAATCATGTATGTGTGCAGATCACTGGCTGAAACATAGAAATAATAGATGTCAGTGTAGTCAAAACAAACCTCAACTGTCATTAAGCTTTAGTCTTTCAGTTGGCCGTGACATTGGATAAGAACAACATTTAACAACATTTTCTTCCCCCAGATAGAGAAAGGACATTTTTTAGGAAGTGATGTGCTGATTATTCATTCTTGGCCAATGGTGACGAGCCACGATTTTAGAGTATTGACTTATGTTGAAGACTCTGATTGGACGGCATGTACCGTAGACTCTGCTCTGATTGGTCCAAGTTTGTGCGTGGTGCGCAGCCATTGGCGGGTTGTCACGGGTTTAATAGAGTGGGCTCTTTTGGTGGGAGAGGTAGCTTGTCAGTCTCTTGTAAAGGCAGTGCTGCGTGCACTGATCTCCCGGCTTTTGTCTCAAGAGCTGAAGACTCACGTCGCCAGTCTGTCACTATCTCAAAATGAAACGTGCTTGGGTGATAGGTCTTCTTTTTGCACTTGTAGCCTTTGGTGAGTAGCGGCAACATTTACTATCTCGACTCACATTATAGCACTTCATGCTTTAGCTAGCTTTAGCCTTGGCGCTAACGTTAACTTGCTTTTGTGCTTCTCCTCTCCATTCGTGACTTGAGTCTACATATAACAGATCTGCAGTTGCTTCAGTTTGATTTGTTGATCGTAAACGGCGTTTCTGATTTGGCTTCAACACAATTTGAGCAACGCTATAACCGTTATTTCTTAGCTAATTCCTTTCCAGAAGTTTCTAGTTGAAACCACGTTACAGCGTCCTAATGCCAGTTAACATCCCTTCGGAAACGTCTTAATGTTACATAAATACATATCCATATTCTGGCCTTTAAAGATTTGCCTAGCCATACATGTCACTCGTTTAATGATTTGGATCTGTTCAGAATATCATAATGAATTAAACGACGCGAACATTGGACGTCTACTGCTTCACGTTGGCTTGCAACAGTTAGTATTCCTTCTAAATAAAATTGTTGTTCCTTGCTTCAGCTTCTGTAAAGGCAGAAGATGAACTTGACATCGATGGGACTGTAGATGATGATCTTGGTAAAAGCAGGGACGGCTCCAGAACAGACGATGAGGTGGTGTCGAGGTAAGTGCTGCTTTGAATATCTCTTGAGATTGTGTCTCTTGAGTAAACCATAATTGTTCCAATCAGTGAAGGTCGACTAAACGTTAAGTTAACAATACAAGGTCACCATGGGCCAGCTTGTGCACACACACAAGCTCATAGCAACCCTTGCATTTTTAGTGGTGGCAAAAGTTAGGTTTTTTACAATGTGGATCTTGTCTGTCAACAGAATTTGCATGTTGTTTGACAGCCCTGATTTGTTGTAGTGTGTGACACTGATTTCTCCTATGTATGTCCTTAGAGAAGAGGAAGCTATCCAGCTGGACGGGTTAAATGCAGCTCAGATCAAGGAACTCAGAGAAAAGTCTGAAAAACATGCCTTCCAGGCCGAAGTTAACCGCATGATGAAGCTGATCATCAACTCCCTGTACAAGAACAAGGAGGTGAGCAGAAAAAAAATGTTTAATTATGTTAATGTACTTCTGTTCTATAGCTTGTTTAAGTAGTGGTCTAATTATTTTTGTGTTTCTCTTTCAGATCTTCCTTAGGGAGTTGATTTCCAATGCTTCAGATGCTCTGGATAAGATCCGCTTGTTGTCTTTGACCAATGACGATGCAATGGCCGCCAATGAAGAACTGACCATTAAAATAAAAGTACGCACACAAGATACAAATATTATATCTTTGCTATTGACAGTTTTTCCAATAGCAAAAATATTATTTTCTGTTTATTTTCTTTATATTGTTATTTATCCCCCCTTTTGTGCCAGGGAAACAAATCTTAATTTTATATATAAAAAAATTAGGCTAACAAATGTATTTTTTTAAGTCTTGCAGCCCCTCATCATAAATTCACAAATTCAATCATATAAATTTATGAAACGATCTTAAATATATGGTGACACGGGAGATAAATATCAGCCACCGTCATGTTGATATATCTGTAATGTTGGTAGCTTTTCCTCTGTTAATTCATCTTTGTTGCCCCTGTTTCTAGTCGGATAAGGAGAAGAACATGCTCCACATCACTGACACTGGAATTGGTATGACCAAAGAAGAGTTGGTGAAGAACTTGGGCACAATTGCAAAGTCTGGCACAAGCGAGTTCCTCAACAAGATGACAGAAATGCAGTCTGAAGGACAGTCTACTTCAGAGCTGATTGGCCAGTTTGGTGTGGGTTTCTACTCTGCTTTCCTCGTAGCAGACAAAGTCATTGTGACTTCAAAGCACAACAATGGCACCCAGCACATCTGGGAGTCTGACTCCAATCAGTTCTCAGTCATTGAGGACCCCCGTGGGGACACACTGGGCAGAGGAACCACCATCACGTAGGTTCACATTTAGTTTTTATCAGAGGAAAACAGATCTAGCTTCTGTTATAGTGTGATTAACAAATGTTCATCTTTTTGTGCTTCTCGTTTTTATGACAAAAATTATGAGAAAGCACTTTCTATTATGTGACAACTGATCTTATATCATAATATACCAGCACTTATGTGAGGTTTTTAAATGCAGTGTATACTTAAAGTGTCTGTGAAGGACACCCGTCAGTACATTAATCTCAAATGTACTAATTTAGAAATGACATTAAATGGAGCCCCCCTTTTTTTTGTTTTTTATCACAGACTGGTTATGAAAGAGGAGGCCTCAGATTATCTGGAGCTGGAGACCATCAAGAACCTCGTCAGGAAATACTCTCAATTCATCAACTTCCCCATCTACGTTTGGGCCAGCAAGGTTATTACTTCATATACTTCCTTCCAGTCACTTACTGTCTCGATTATAGCACTGTTATTCTGTAAAACTGGCAGCTATGAAAATACTCACCGAGGCACTGTGTCCCCTTTACATGGCAGACTGAAACAGTTGAGGAGCCCATTGAGGAAGATGCAGAGGAAGCGGAGAAAGAAGCTGCTGAAGATGAGGCTGAGGTAGAAGAAGAGGAGGAGGACAAAGACAAGCCAAAGACTAAGAAGGTACTTATGTCATATAAAAATGATCTTGTCTAAAAATATTATTTTAATAGATGATGATGATGATGTAAACAAACTAAAGCATAATTTTAAAGGCTATTTTTAAGTGTTTGGTTGTATCTGTTCTAGGTTGAGAAGACTGTGTGGGACTGGGAACTGATGAATGACATCAAGCCCATCTGGCAGAGACTAGCTAAGGAGGTTGAGGAGGATGAATACAAGGCTTTCTACAAGACCTTCTCTAAGGTGGGAACCTCAAGAGTGATGCCATTTTACTATATATATTTTGTGCTGTTAGTTGTAGGATCAACACGGTAATATTTCCAACTATGTTTCTCTCCCAGGACAGTGACGACCCACTGGCCCATATCCATTTCACTGCTGAGGGTGAGGTTACCTTCAAGTCCATCCTGTTTGTTCCCACTTCCGCTCCTCGCGGCCTGTTTGATGAATATGGCTCAAAGAAGAACGACTACATCAAGGTGTGTGTCTCAGGCACAAGTCATTGCCCATTTTTAGGGAATGTTTTTTCCTGTAGGGTGATATTGAGGAATTCTCTCGACTCAATTTCTAAATTTTTGTTTTTTGTTTGTTGCAGCTGTTTGTCAGAAGAGTTTTCATCACAGACGACTTCAATGACATGATGCCCAAGTACTTGAACTTCATCAAGGGAGTTGTAAGTTATTTGTAACTCTAGTTAGACTCTCTGCAGGGCTTTTTATAAATGGCGACGGCACTTGGATTAATGTAAATGTATTTTGTCAGGTTGACTCTGATGACCTTCCCCTGAATGTGTCCCGAGAAACTCTACAGCAGCACAAACTGCTCAAGGTGAGCATCATATTTAACACAAATACAGCTCCTTTTCAATACCATGATCGGCTTTAGGTTTTATCAATACACATCATGTTTTATGCTTTCACCCTTCCTACAAAATTTGATGTCTTACTAACTTAACCAACATCGGTTTTGAATAATGTCCAAGCATTATTGTTGAGAAATAATAGCACCTTTTTTGTAGTAAGTTGAAGAAGAAGGCATTACCTCTTTTTTTCCCTGCTCAGGTTATCCGCAAGAAGCTGGTGCGTAAGACTTTGGACATGATCAAGAAGATTGCAGAGGAACAGTACAACGATAAGTTCTGGAAAGAGTTTGGCACAAACATCAAGCTGGGTGTCATTGAGGATCACTCCAACAGGACCCGCCTGGCCAAGCTGCTGCGTTTCCAGACCTCCAACAGTGAAACAGTAGTGGCCAGTCTGGAGCAGTATGTGGAGCGCATGAAGGAAAAACAGGACAAGATCTACTTCATGGCTGGTACCAGCAGGAAGGAGGTGAGAGGATGTATCTGTAATTTTGTGAGGATTAATACTCAGAAATGGAAAGGTACTTTAAACTAGCAAAATACAAGGCGTGCTGAAATTAGGTTTATTTACACTCCCATTCCTTGCAAAGTAAACAAAAAAATTAAAAGACAAAAGGGAAATAGTGTTTGCTTTAAAATGCATTTTCTTTCTGCAGGCTGAGTCTTCTCCTTTCGTGGAGAGGCTACTGAAGAAGGGCTACGAGGTGATCTACTTGACAGAGCCTGTGGACGAGTACTGCATCCAGGCACTGCCCGAGTTTGATGGAAAACGCTTCCAGAATGTAGCAAAGGAGGGCGTCAAATTTGATGAGAGTGACAAGGCCAAGGAAAAGAGGGAAGCCCTGGAGAAGGAGTACGAACCTCTCACCACTTGGCTGAAGGACAAAGCCCTGAAGGACAAGGTACAGACAATTATATTGTACTATTGACAATACTGGAAACAACACCAGCCACATAGATGTTTCCTGCAGCAGATAAGTTATGTTTATTCAACAAGTCCATACATGGCTGTCCTTTCCACAGATTGAGAAGGCCATCCTGTCTCAGAGGCTTACCAACTCACCCTGCGCTTTGGTTGCCAGTCAGTACGGCTGGTCTGGAAACATGGAGAGGATCATGAAGGCACAGGCTTACCAGACAGGAAAAGACATTTCAACAAAGTGAGTACATCTTTGACTTCTTCCACAATGTCCTGTAAACGCTCAATATCAAATGTAGAACATATTGTGGCGTGCATGACTGCTTGTCCTGAGTTGTGCTCATAATATATGGATTTCCTTTCTTTCAGTTATTATGCCAGCCAGAAGAAAACATTAGAAATCAACCCCAAACATCCTCTTATCAAGCAGATGCTTAATCGAGTCAATGTAAGTTTGCTCTACTGTGGAATACATGCATACTAATGCTGTGTTACTGTAGATGCTCTGTTTTGTTGAGTAATTTACTTGTCAAACAATATAGCTTATAAACATTCATGTATCCCATTGTAACATCGTAACGTAAAAGAGACTGAGGTGTTTCCTTCGTATCCTTCAGGATGACACTGATGACCAGACGGCGTCAGATCTGGCTGTAGTTCTGTTTGAGACGGCCACACTGCGCTCAGGCTACCAACTGGCTGACACAAAGGCTTATGGAGACCGGATAGAGCGCATGCTCCGGCTCAGCATGAATGTACCTCTGGAGGAACAGGCAAGTCACTGTCAGCTGCCACATCACTGTAGGAACATTTGCATAGCAAAATGTTTTCAGTTTCAGTGTGGAAGTATCATGTCATAACCACCATATCTTATCTTGTGCAGCCAGTGAATACTGTCTTTTTGAGACATGGTTGTCTGTTATTTTTGCACTGGAAAGGGACACTCTTATATTTTAGTATTATGTATTTTGAAATATAGATGAACGTTATTAATCCCAAGGGGGGAAATTCATATAATGTTAAGCCATCCTTACACTGTTCAAACTGTCCACTTCAGATGAGCATGTCTGTACAATGTTTGAAGATAGTGTGTGGGTGTGTTATGTTAAGACTTGTGTTGCTGTTTTTGCAGATTGAAGAAGAGCCAGAGGAGGAGCCTGAAGAGCCCACAGAGGATGACGCTGAAGATAAAGAGGAGGAAATTGTAGATGAGGAAGAAGATGAAGAAACGGTGAGAACACTGTTAAAACTACATTGCCACAACTGCATGAAGGAAAAATAAAGGCTCCAGATGCTGGATGCCATTTACTGCCATGGTTCTTTGTTTTTCTTTCAACTTTTTTTGTTTTGTCTTACAGACAAAAACAGACAAAGATGAACTGTGAAGCACTGAATGGAGGAGCATGTAACAATGGAGCTGGAAACTGGATTTGATTCATGTTCCAGAACCACCGTGGTGTTTGTTATGCTGGGTGGGGTCCATGGGTTTGGGTTTTTTAATTCGATCATTGTTTCTTTTTTTTTTTTTTTTTTTTTACATTCCTCATGACTGTAAATTTGTTAATATTTAACTGACCTGTTTAAGGAAAGATGCGATCCTGTCTCTTGATCGAATAAATGTTTCCTGGAAAAAAAAAAAAGAAAAAAAGATGCATAGTGTTTGTGTGGTGTTGTGGAAACTATAGAAATAGACGAGTAACTGAAGTAACTGCAAGAGAAGCGCTTTGTCTGAGAGGTTTAATGAGATGTTCTCTAGTGGGGAATAGGCTCATCTGTAAAGGCTTTTAACTGTCTCAAGTTACGCTTGAGGTTTGGGGTGTGTATACGTAACACCGTATTAGCATTCAGCAGCTTCAATCAGGGCTTTAAATTTTTTAAAGCAAAACGAGGTCAAAACAGCAGAATCCTGCTGCTTGAAAATACGACTATTATGTCAAGGGGGACAGACAACATACTTTGTCAAACATCTGCGTTTGTAAACCTAAAAATAAGCTTCTTGGCCAACTTTTTTTTAATTTTTGTACTTTTTCGATCTGTGTGCTGCGCTACTCCATAAACTGTGTTCTTTTAAGACAATGCAGTATATTTAGCTTCATCTAGTACATGTGGTTAGTTTATTTATTTTTTCATACTATCCATAGTGCTATGTGACTATTGGTTGTCCCGAAGAGTTGTAAGTCAACTATTTTTAAGCTTACGGTGATGGTTATTGGTCTATTGTAATTTAAAATGATTTCATACTGCCTTGTCGTACTTCTTTTTCCCATTTATAAGAAGTAAAGAAAACGCGTTTCCCTGCTATTTCTACAATTATTTTTCTTTCTTCAGTCAACACATGAACCATTCCATTGATTTTGAGAGTTTAGTGTTACCAGGTAATGTCATGACTTCAGTGGGAAATCCATGGCTGACCTTTTTATTATCAGCAGCGTCTGTATGAGTGAAATCTGCTCTGAAATCTGTTAAGAGGAAATACACTGGCCTTATCTCAGCATGTCAGGTTCATGCTACTGAATTTTAACAAGGCGTAAAGATCTGTGATTCTTTTTTTTTTTTTTTCTTTTTTTTTTTAAACTTAAAGTGTGTGAAATTAGAAATCGAGCAACTGTTTGCAGCAAAACAGAAGAACAAGCTAAATTTAAAAAAAAGTAGCTTGCGGTATGTTACATATTTTCATGTAACCTGCACCAGTCCTTCGATACAAATTTTATTACCATTTGTAAACTCGACTAAACTTGCTGTAGCTATAGTCGTCAGTCCTTATAATTTTAGTATATCACGTGTATGTGATCGTGCCAGGCATAAATAGTGTTGACTATCCAACAAAGCATGTGGCACGAAGTTAAACTACGCTAAATATACTTGTCCCTGTACAGATGAATAAATAATGGAATTGAAGTTGCTCATAGGCAAAGAAAATATTCTATTATTACATATAACGATCAAGTCTATCTTTCTTTCTTTCTTTCTTTATTTAGTCAGGATATCTCACTGAGATCAGGCTCTCATTTGCAAGTGAGACCTGAGTACAACATGTATTTACATATCCACATTTCAACATGATTGACTCAAACAGGACAGTAATCACACACGCATGTACTCGCTTATCCACCGTGACGCGTCTTGTCATTCACAGAAAGTGACAGTAGTGGCTTTGACTTCTTTTATTACCAGAATATTTAACCGGAATTGAATTATTTTTGTAGGATTTGCGTTGTTCTACACTGCATTGTCATGTCGTGTCATTTCCAGTAGGTGGCGCAGTCTCCCACTTCTTTTCTATCCCCATGTGAAGACGGTCACATTTTACTGGTCTCAGAGTTTTTCTCTGGCCACGTTTATAATTTATCAATTTTAATAATCTAACTACAATTTAAAAGCTTTAGGCAGAGGTGGGAAGTAACTATGAATACTGTACTTTTATTTTCAGGTATCTGCACTCGAGCCCTTTTAACCCCTACATTAAATTACATTTCCGCAGGCTTCTGTTTTTTTATGTTTGACAACAGAATTGGTATCCTCTTCATGGTCTCTAACTGCTGAAACAGTCAGGATGATGCGTTAGGTGTGTGAACAAGAACATTTGAGATGAATAAACCCTCAACCCTGACTTTACACCCAGTGCCTCAGGTTAAACCAGTCATGTCGCTGCCAGAAGCGAGCCTTTTTGGAAAAGCCATACGATGCTCAGCCCTAGGAGTGGACTCGTCTTTTTTATTTTGCACCTTCCAAGTTATACTTTATAGTACTTTTAATGCTTTCATAGTTGGGGTGTTTTCATTCTGTTGTAATACTTGTCTTCGACTGCAGATGGCGGCATTTATAGAGGTTACAATGCACAACGTTAACTTTCTAGAGAAGTGTTGATTCACCTTTACATTGGTTTTGAAGGGTGTAATTTGTGGTGATATTGAATTATACTGTTACACTGACAGGTGTTTCTAGTATTTTTTTTTTATACCCAGTCCATATGAATGAGTAGGTAGTAAATTAAAAACTGTGGGATTAACATATTTACTGGAAAACTGCAGTATTAGGCTAAATCACCTTGAGCTAGATGTAATAATAAAGGTACTATATTCTTATCTGTCGACGTGTTAATCTTCACATGTAGTAGCAGACAGAGGCTGATTCCAGATTGTATTTAAAACCACTATTTTTTATTTTTTATAATATTTATCCCATGCTGCCTCGCTACCCGAGCACGATTCACAAATACTTTGCATTTCGAAATCCAAGCAATAACACAGCTGCAAGCTCCC
>JAPQRN010000022.1:14403380-14417996 GCA_037367275.1 Coranthus polyacanthus | reverse complement strand
GCTGCCTCGCTACCCGAGCACGATTCACAAATACTTTGCATTTCGAAATCCAAGCAATAACACAGCTGCAAGCTCCCATCGGTCTGTTGAGAAGCATCGAGCAGAAAGAATGTTGAGGATCCACGGTTCAGAGAGCAGGCCCGACGCACGGTGCTTATACTCTCCATCAACAACAACAACAACAACAACAACAACAACATGCGGTCTTCTTACAGTCCCGGACCAGGATAGGGTTGCATTGTGAACATTAAAGTCCTCTGGTGCACATGTGACAGAGGAGACCAGAGGAGCAGCGGTGGTGGTGGTGGTGTTGCATTACGGGTCGCTCCGTGGACTCCCTATGTTCGCCTGAGTGACAAAATGTGGTGGCTTCTTAATAAAGGGTGACAGATATGGGCCACGGCAGGGGGAGGGGTCTCATAGCAGAGCCACGGAGGACTGACATCCACGGCATATAATAGCTTTGCAGATTAGTTTCATTTCAGGAGGCGGACGAGGAGACCACACACATTTGCTGTCTTATCAAAAAAAAAAAACTCGGGCAAAGTTACATGTTTAAGAACTTGCTTTAAGCAGAAACGTTTTAACCAAAAAATAACGGCATTATTTGTCACTTTTCTCATGCAAAGGGCTCCACCTACAGATGGTTTGTGCTGCACTTTTCTTTTTTTTTTTTTTTTTTTTTAGTTTGGGGCCAGGGATATTTTTGTCACAGCAGATTTTTCACATACTGAAAGTTTAATTCTGTAATAATACTTTCGACAAACACAGTATTTGCCTGGAAGTCACAATGTTCTGACAGGTCCCATGGTATTAAAGTACATTTATTATTTTTTTCCCCCCTGTCGTACAAGCAATTGGGTCCAAACTCCTTGAAGTATTAAAGACACAGTTTATCTATAATGAGCTTTTGTCTTAAGGCTATTAATTAGGTTTTTAATTAATAATTGGAATTTAGCTGAAGGTAGAGTATGACTTCAATCCTGTCCTATAGTTTATTATATATATCTTTTTTTTTTTTTTACTGATCTCCATGAGCGTATTTTAATATTTACCTGTTGATGACATAATGATTTACACCTATAGGCTGCAATTAATAGGATCCGCAAGCTATTTATTTCTCGCAGTTTCCAACGTATCTCATCCGCTTGGGTATTTTAAAGGGCCGTTTGTTGTCTTTTTGTCTTGTGCAGATGGACAGGAAATATTTTTCTCCTTCTCTAAAAGAAGTACGGCGATAAATAGAAGACATTTTAAACTACAAGGCAGCGACACGCGAGCTGCCATCTCTCAGGGTGATGGTGATGGTGATGATGATGATGATGATGTGATCGCTTTCTGACTGAAACTAGACGGTTTCCTTGTACCATAATTTGTCTTTTGCGACTGACTGCAGTTTCTGCGCTGCTGCTGCTCATACGCAATCCCTGGATAGGTGGTTGCCATGGATTCCTGGGTCACATGCGTGGGTTTCCTGTAGCCAGAAGCAGCAGAAGATGCTTGGACCAAAAATCCAGAGCCATTTTCATTCAAGAAAAAGAGAGGATTCGCTGTGGATGGCTCGCTGACTGGGTGGCCTGACTACACCCGTATGCTTATTTGCCTTTTCGACTGTCTGCTTTTGATTATTTCAAATTTGCAGCAAACCGGTTTTGTCCACATTCATAGACTGAAAACAGGAATGAGTATAGAAATTCCTGAAGGACTGACGGAGCTGTTACAGAGCTTTACCGTGGAAGTGTTGAGGAATCAGCCCAGGGATTTACTCGAGTTTGCATTACAGTACTTCACCCAGCTGAAGGACAGTGAGACCAAAGAGGCCTCATTTGGCAATGACCAAAATTCGGCCCCAAGACCTGGAAAAGCGGTCAATTTTATTGACGAAGCGATGCAGATCGATTCAGAAGATGGAGAGGAGGAGGACGACGATGACGAGGAATTCATAGGTATGGTATAGATTTACTGTATGTCATGCAGATAATATGAATGCGGATGAGTCTAAGTTATTCTGAATTGTGAGCTTGCATCTCTGTGTGCAAGGCTTCTGTTGCGCGGGGGAGAAGAAGGCACATTGAGCGCAGTGATGCTCGCCACCTTGCATCCACCGCGGCTCTGTCATTTGCCATATATGGTCACGGAGGCTGAATGATGGTTAATGAACGTGCCTTGCTCCTCGTCTAAGAGGACATGTTTTGTGATAAAGACAGTGCTAAGCCGAGTCAGCTACAGATTCAGGAATTGTCTATTTTTTTCCAGACAGAATCTGCACTTGTAGGTCATTTGAATATTTTCAGTTTCAGGTGCAGGCCTGATGGGCCTACCCTCATTATGAATCAGAATATGACAAAGGGGCTCAGTGTAGAGAGATATGGCTCTATTATGAGGCACTCATGACTAAATATACCTTTGACTGCCCTAGATGGACGTATACTCCCGTAACATGGGTCATATTTAACACAATGCAGGATTGCCATAAGGTGCAGCAAGTAGCATAGCAACCCAGAGCTCTGACACAGCATCCCAATGAGTGGTGGGGTGTGCAAGGCTGGCAGCAATGGTTACATAAAGACAAGGACACCAGATTTATTTAGCATAAAAACTATTGTAGTATTTTTGATTGTCGATGTAAAAAAAAAAAAAAAGACAAAACAAATCACGCCACCAGGTCCTTTTTAAACATTTCGTCTCTCAGACAGCTCCGGCTGCCAGACTATTAATGCAGAACACCTCCAGTCTAATGTATATTTCATGTCAAGCTATTGTGTTGGAGTATGGCACTTACATATTTACATTTGAACTTTTTTTGTCATTTAAATTTGCTTCAAAAATGCAAATACACTTCAAAGCAGCTGCACTTATTCAGGTTTAACCCAAATGAATATGTATCCTTCAGGAGCACTGGGCCTGGTATTCTGCTGTAGATGGTGAAATGCACAGCATAACCAGGCTTTTCATTTGGTTAGAAAGGTTTTGTACACGATGAAACCTGACATGCTAATATAGATGTTTTGTTCTTCTGCAGTGCCGGTGATAAACAGATTCATCAGAAGAGCATCAGGTGAGTGGTCATTTTTTTTTTCTGTTTAAACTAGGCTTTAAAAGCATGATCTGTCAAGAGAAACGCTGGACAGTGTCAGTGCTGGAAATATATAAAAGTTCTTTGACACATGAACACCAAGGCTGCGTCAGATTTGCACCAGCACAAGCCATCGCAAAGTATTTTTCCGTCTGCCTTTTCTCACTGTCTTTGGCTTATAATAATAGCGTTGATTTATAGTCTGGTACATTACAGATTGTAAAACCACTTTGTCTCAAGACAGGTTAATAATATCAGTGGGTGACAAGGGTGGGGAGATCAGGAAGCGTACTAGTACTAATAATAATCTTTGTCTTATAATAATATTAAGGTTGTAGCTTCTGAGTAATGTATCACAGTTGGTATTTGTTATCCTGAATTGACACAAGGATAAGGAAGTAAAGGTATTTAGATCAACCCTTGTTCAAGTATGTACATTATACCGCTCAAAATAGGTACTGAATGTGTAAATTAAGAATATAAAAGTCCAATTAAGTATCTACACAGGGGTATATATATTTTATCAACAGTGTTAGAAGATTTTCAGTTTTAAGATCTGCAAAATCCAAGTAAATTTTCCTACATTTATGAATTGCAGCATAAATTCTGTTTTAGTTTGTGTCCTTTCAGAGGGTGTGTCATTTCAATAATACTTTGCTATGGCTATCATATCTCATAGAAAGAAATGTGCATCAGTGTCCACAGTCTACCACAGCCCCGCAATTAAGACAAGAAAAGTTGCTTTTATTGAAAGATTCATTGTATGAAATGGCTCTGAATCATTCCTGGGACTTGACTTTTATTGTTAAGTTAGGACTAGAGTGGTGCTGAACTTTTGTTGCTCAGTCTTTGTATTAAACTGTTCTTACTCCCACAACATCAGCTTTATACAAATGATTTAACAGAAATTGTACATTTTTGGCTTTATTTGCTCTTGTTGTGAGTGCACAGCCCATGAATGTCTTTATTTCTGTCATGCAGTGTGCGCTGAAGCTTTCAATCCTGATGAAGATGAAGAGGATAAAGAGCCATGGGTGAACTGTGTTCCATGACACAAAACATCTGGTTTTAATGTGTTGCCTTACAGTCTGAATTCAAACTTCATGTATGCAGTTACATGTGTGGACCACTAAAGGCCATATCACAGGAGTGTGTTTTAATTTGCAGGTCACTTACCCAAAAACAGATGAACAGAGACAGAGGCTACAGGAAGCATGTAGGGACATTCTTCTATTCAAGAATTTGGATCCGGTAAGTGAAGTATTCCACAGGCACTCTGAGCGCCTCTGGTTTGTGCTCTGCCATCTCTTAAATTAAACAAAAGGGAACATGGCCTGAGGCCAGAACTTTTTTGCCACAGCTCAGTACACTACATATGACTTTTAAAGATAGTTATTTTTGAGGTAGCTGAATCATCACAGCATGCAAAAATCCATGTTTTTTAATACTGGTATTCCATAACATCACAGGAGGAGATGTCTCAGGTGCTTGATGCCATGTTTGAGAAGTTTTGCACAGAGGGAGAACACATCATTGATCAGGATGATGATGGGGATAACTTCTATGTTATTGAAAGGTGATCTTTCATCTAATTTCTTAGATGTCGATTATTTTTTTAATCACATCCTTCAATTTATTTGGTATCGTATCAGAAAAAACAATGTTCTTACCTCTTTTTCTTTTTTTTTTTTTCCCGTTCAGTGGGATGTTTAACATTTTTGTGAAGGTTGATGGAACTGAGAAGCTGGTAGGCTGCTATGACAACCGAGGCAGCTTTGGTGAATTGGCGTTGATGTACAACACCCCCAGGGCAGCTACAATAACCGCCACCTCGCCTGGAGCCCTTTGGTGCCTAGTGAGTAAACTGTTAAATCCACATGTAAGAGCACAGCAGGTTCTGTAGTGAGCTTTTTATTACATGCTGTGCTGTCAGTTGTTATGGTTTGCAGTAAATATCCAGGGTGGTACCATCTGAGATCCTGTTTCTAGCATCTGTGGTAACATATAAAACCCACTGAATGCAACCAAGAATGAACACCAATGTGCATATTCTTTATGGCAATTAAAAAAACAGAATGGATAGGCGGTTTCTGGCCTATTCAGAGGGAAACGCAGGGCTAACCTTGTGAAGTACCTACCTCAGATGAGCTGTGTACTCAAAATGTTATGAATCATTAAAACAGGGGCTGCCAACATTATCACGAAGCAGAGGTGAAGGAAATTAACTCCCTGCACAGTTATTATGCTATTTTAATTAAATACTATCCAGATATTTTCTAAAATTGAACAAACAGCTGCTGCGAATATTCAATTGTTACATGATCTCTTTTTGCACTGCAGGTCGTTTCTAAATGACTCAGTGAGGGTTATGTCCTTAAACTGTTTGTAGCAGCTTGTTATATCATCCAAGTGCAGGCTGTGCAGCTGTATTCCCAACTGACCTGACTACGTATAATGTGTGTTTGAGGTTGCACAAAGAGACAAGGTGAGGTGTGCGCGATTAAGTTGTGTCAAACTTGCTCTACCATCGCAAATCTGAGCTTGAGGAAGGACGGCGCTGCTGAAAACGTACCCTACAGCAGCAGCTTGGAACAGAGCCTGCTGTGTGCCTATGTTAAATGTAAATGCACTTGGTTCCTTGACAGACTAGTTGGATCTTAAACCAATAAATTGTAAAGCAGGACTGAGGACCATTTTAGCAGAGGTTTAAGTTATATGTTCACTTGTTCAGTTGGAAAAAATATTGCGTTTGCAGCTAGAGGGCATCCTTGGGAGCAGTTCATGTGGGCTCCGATCTGTTACCTTGTATGTGTTTAACATCCTCTGTGAACTGTACATCAACGTAACACACAGTTGAGATGTTGCTAAAGGTTTATCGGTGAAAGCAGCAGGATCAAATGAGCACATGGGTGACGCTGCTGGAAAAATCTCAGTGGTATTATAGGGCAGAGATGTTCTGCTTACTCTCTAACTCACAGCGACCCCTGCTGCAAAGTTTGGTTTCTTTAGAGTTATTGTTTGAGTAGCAGAAAGATCTGGGACTGCAGGGGAAACGTAAACAAGAACACACACACATCCTGGTTTCTGGAGAGCACAGGAAAAAAGCACAACTTCAGGAATTCCTGCGTAAATGTGTTTTATTTGTTAAATCTCTGTTTCAGGACCGTCTGACATTCAGGAGGATCATAGTGAAAAATAATGCCAAGAAGAGGAAGCTGTATGAGGCATTTATTGAAACGCTACCACTGCTTACATCATTAGAGGTTAAACGTTACTATTTCTTTTACGCATTACAAAACTGCGTGTTGCATGTCCAAATCATTCTCAACCAACTTTTGTCATTTTATCCACAGCTCTCAGAGAGAATGAAAGTAGTAGATGTGCTTTCCACCAAGGTGTACAGCGATTCACAGCAGATTATTGCTCAGGTGAATCTCTCTGTCTGATCTCTTTTATTCTGAGTCTTTTGCCTCATCGACTCCCTTTACTATTTTGTGCGCATTTACATATGTATCCATTTTTTTTTTTTGCATCCCAGGGTGATTTAGCGGATAGCTTCTACATTGTTGAGTCTGGCCAAGTTAGAATCACCATGAAGAGAAGCAGGGTAGGTTTCACAGTAGTCCACTTCTGATTATATACAGTATATGCACTGGTATTTTCTGTTTGGGGTGTAATGGTTTACATGTTTCTGCCTTGACAGACAAAAAAAGACCAGGAGGAAGAGGAGGTGGATATTGCCACATGCTCGAGGGGCCAGTATTTTGGGGAATTGGCACTGGTTACAAACAAGCCCAGAGCAGCGTCAGCCTATGCTGTGGGAAGCGTCAAATGTCTGGGTACATTTTGTGCAATTTATTGATTATTTGTACGTCGTGCAACAAGTGCATTTCACTGGTTATTACTTTACAACAACTCCCTTAACCGTCTGTCTGTCTGGCTCTTCTCTTTTGTTCTGGTCAGTCATGGACATTAAAGCCTTTGAGAGATTGCTGGGCCCTTGCATGGACATCATGAAGAGAAACATTGCTAACTACGAGGAGCAGCTGGTGACCCTGTTTGGAAGTAGCACTGAGATTGAGCAACAAAGTGCATGAGACGGCTGCAATGGACCCTGGATTCATTGGAAGAAAAGGCTCATATGGAACCACTTAAACAGCTTTTCTTACAAGAAATGTGAATATCCACCATGACATTTGTGTGTCAGATAAATAAAACAGACTACGTATGTCAGTTTCCCATTTGAAGCAAGGTACATTTTAACAAATTTTGCCACTGTGTGTTATGATTAAAGTAAAGTAAGCCAAAGCAAAGTTGCTTAAAGCTTGATTAAATTAGACTTCTCACAACTCTCACCTTAAAAGTGTAAGTGTACATTTTAATTGTCAGTGTCGGATGTATTATTTGTTTGTATAATTAACCCTTTTTATTAACTCTCACCTTCTTCCCCCACAGTGTTAAACTTACACCTGCAGCATTTATAGCCTCTGTAAATTTCTAAGCATTGTTTATTAAAATCAGATGCCAAAGCTAATTTCTTACTGGAAAATCGCGAGCAAATATGTCACTTTCTCTTAGTGCTCTCGGATCGAGCACTAACACTTGCAGTATGAAGTGCACTTGTAGAAGTGTGTCTCAACACGAGAAAGGATAAACAATGTTTGTTAAGGAGGTTGATTTGATTTTCTGTTTTATTATCACATTTTGGATCACTACAGATTGTACACTTGGCAGTACTTAAAGGTTTTTTACAAATGTGTTTCTTTTTATCATAAGATTTAATCCCTTGAATACATGTTCATGAACTGTATATCATTGTTCGTAAGTGTTTGTGGCTGTTAGCCTAATACTATGCTTTTTCAACAAAAAAAAAGAAAAAAAAACAAACTTCAGAGATATAGCTGATAATTTTGTAAGAATATACAACACATTGCTGTACAACTTTAAATTTAGTATTTACTGTTATAATATAGGCCCACCTTTAATTTGATAAGTTGCTTAACTAGACTGTAGTCGTTATAAGCAGCGTCTTGAGACAATTAATTTTCCTGTGTTTTACTGTAAAGGTTTAAGTCAAACTGTTTTTGTGTCAGTAAAACATACGTACACTATGATTATGACATCCATTATTGCTGTCTACCTCTGCCAACAACCAATACTGTTTGGAAACACATTATTATTCCGTCAACAGGAACCTACTCTTTCTTTCTTTCTTTCTTTCTTTCTTTCTTTCTTTCTTTCTTTCTTTCTTTCTTTCTTTCTTTCTTTCTTTCTTTCTCAGACACACACACACACATACAAAAACATGATAAATTGAACTGAAACTCCTGTAATTTCTCTGTGCTTTACTGCAACGTAGATTGTTAAAAGCTGGTTTGACATTTAAGCATTCTGATTTCCCCTTGTGCAGGTAGTACTGGTAATTTTTGAAGGCAAACCTATATTACTGGCTAAACGAACTGTATGTTTCACTTTTCATGTCAATAAAGAACGTTTTTACACCTGCGTGTCATGTTTATAATTGTCCCACTACAGCACAGCACCATTTTAAAACTACCCATTCACTCATTCACCATTCGTTCATTCATTCATTCATTCCCTTTCCACAGTCATTCATTCTTCATCCATGAGTGCTGGCAGCGAAAACTGATCTCTGACTTTATCGATTTTAACAGTAAGACAGAGAAAATTACAGAGAGCAATGTAAAGAGGGGTTTCTTGCTGTAGTTGCAACGTTTTAGATTAAAAAAAATAACCATGTATTGTTCCTGCTGTTGCCAATCAGCTGTTACTGGGTAGTAACAGGCATGTACTTTCATCCAATGATACGATGATCAACAAACTAGACCCCGCCCTCTATATTTTTCCCAAGAGTATCAGCCAACAGAATCCCTGTATTCTTGTTATTGACGTTCTCGTCGACCAATAGGAGGCCGTCTGTGGAAACACTCATTCCCGCCCCTCGAGTGAATGCCAGAGAGTTTCTTGATGGCGACAGGTCTGGTAAGTGGGAAGTTGTCTACTTTTTTTCGAGAAAACACAAAGTTAAAACTAAATTTCAACGCGAGCCTCACGTGATCCCTGCCTTCGCGTTTCTGATGCCGTGTTTTAACGAGGTTGTCACGCACTTATTCGATGTCGAATCGCAGGTTGCGTTCGACCGTGTTTCTTTTTTTTTTTTTTTTTTTTTTTTTCTTTCTCCCCTTTCGCCGTGACGCTGTTTTGGTGATAACAACCCCATTCGACAGCAGTTTTGTTTGCCCAAACAAGTCATTCAGTCGGTTAAATCCGCTCAAACGAGCGTGGAAATGTCGCCCAAATGCTCGCGGACGTTTTCTTGTCATTCATTTTCGACGGGGCAGAGAGGTTGCGTCATGCCTCAACTTGTTGACATTCTTTTGTTTACAGTGTTAGACCCGACAGCTTCGAGGTTTGCGTTGACGACCCCGCTGCTGCTCTTGACAAGAGGGGAAACGCTAGGCCTCGCCGCCAGACAAGCGTTTTCGAAGATGATTATAACCCAGAAGCGTGTTATTGACGGACAAACGGGTAGCGTTATCAATGTGTGCGCGCGTACAAAGTCGAGCCCACGGTTTGCCAGAACGTGCGGCGGCGACGATTGTATAATTTGCCAGAAAACAGCTGATCGTTAGTTCCTTCTTGTTGTAATCGACGCGTTCGATGTTTACGGACTCGTTTTCGCGTTTCGAGCCCGATTTTCTTTTCTTTACGTGTCGCCAAAAAAAACACATCATTTCAAACGTGGCAGGGACTGTCGCTCTGGCCTCGGTACTCGTGGACATTTTCTGCACTTTTCGAGTCTCTGTATTCCACTTTTTAAAAAAAAAGAAAACCAGCTATCTATCACTTTTGCTACGCAGTTATGAATGAATGAGCTCTGGTACGCATGCGCCAAATCCGTCTAAGTTTATAAACAAGGCCTCCACGCAGCGGATCACATGACCAGTCACTGAGGTTTAGTATATCGATTCAGAGACAAAGGATCCCCTCAAGGCTCTTTTCTTTTCCAGTATATTGATGCAATACATGGCATGTCTTGCAATATTTACATAGTGTCTTGTCTTACATATATTTTCCTCTATGAATGGATATACAGTCAGTTAAACTATTGCATTTCTATTACTATCAAAAATCCAAAAGCTACAGTTCTTGCGCCTTTATTCCATTACAGAGAGTCATCGTGTTATTTTCTATTGAAATATCATCAGGTTCACGTTGTTAGAGCTTTAATTTTGTCCGTTTGTTTTGCTTGAAATCAGCAGATGTGGCAGAAATTAATGATGAAAGCAAAGTAAAGTGACCTGCAGCCTGTTAACAAAGAGGAAACAGCAGAGCATTGTAAGAATGGACGAGTCCTTTGATCCACTCAAGTGTAACGAGGACCTGCCTTCCTCACCTGGGTGCCACATGGATTATGGTATTTTGATTCACGTATATGTTACATTAAAGCAATGTGCACTTTTATTGCATTTATTATAACATTACTGCTGACCTCTCTAGATGATATGCCAGAGCTGCAAGAGGTGGAGGAGGACCAGAGGTCTCCTGACTTGTTTCAGGTTGGAGCAGGAGTGTCTCACCAGGAGCTTAGCTGTTCCCCCAGCACCAACTGGCTCGCTGAGTTGGCTAACATCGCCACCAGTCCTCAGAGCCCCTTACTGAAGGACGCCCCACATAAGAGGTTTGTACCTAAGCTTACCTGCATTTTAACCAGTTAAGTTTACAAATACCTAAATCTGAAGTTCATTTAGACATTACAGTCAAATCAAGTCGGTTTTATTCATATAGCCCCATATCACAAACCACAAATTTGCCTCGAGGGGCTTTAATATCCGTACAGTATCAAGACATACATAAATTGGAAACACAAGCTTGTCATGAAGCAGGATTGATAGTTTAGTCACATAACTGCCTCCGCCCACGAGGTTATATGATCACTTCCATCTGACTGTCAGCAGGATTACACAAAAACTACAGTGCCGATTTTCATGAGAGTTGGTGGAAGGGTAGGGCATAGAGCAAGGATGAACGTTTGGAGCAGATCCATGAAAAGAGGTGGAGCCTGCCATAGTTTTTCACTTTCTCTGACAGTGACAATTTGACAGCTTACAATGGCAACTGTCTATATCCAGTGGCACCAAGTGTCAACAAGAAGGAAAACAAAGGGCAGAATTTGTGTTTTGTTTTTAGCTTAATAACACTGTTGAACAGGAACAAGAGTAGACTATTGCGCTTGGCAGAGATCAGCGCGGTCTAGTTTACAAAATATGCTATGAAATATGTTATATATATATGAAATATGTTATATATATACTTATATATTCACTTTAAATATATTTTATGTATTCCCAATATGCAACCCTGTTATATAGCTTTATTATACCTATTTATTATGCATACTAACAACCTGTGCTTTCTTATTAATTAATTTGTTTTCAGATCATCTCCAGTCCACATTTTTGGCAACAGTAATAGTTTACATTCCTACGCCCGGCCCCCATTAGCCAGCAGTGCACCCAACCCCTCCAGAGGCCACCTCAGGGAGCGCAGGCGTGTCCGGGTAACCTTTTACCTTTAATCTCAACTTGTGACAACCATTTGTTCCTTTACACTCATTAATCGTGTATGTGCATTGTAAGCAGTTTCTAAATCATTTACAACAGGCCAGCAGTGAATCAGAATCTGGAGTTTTCTCAATGTCCTCATCGTTTTCTGATGATGAAGACATGGCCTGGTCACACTCCTGGCCCTCTACAGCCTGGCATTGCTTCCTTAAAGGTGCGCACATACGTGGCCGTGTACAAACGTACGCACTGTACCCTGACACTTTAACTCGCACTGTTCAAGTTAAGCTTAAGCTTTTCAAGAATTTCTCAAAAAATGGGTGTTTGCTTAAGGCACAATCCCCAGTGTCTGCCACTAAAAATGAAAACACAGACACAAAATCTGTTTTCCCAAAATGAGTGACAGACTGTAAATACACATAACATTGGTAAACATAAATCAAAGTCATGAATGCCTTCTGATTCAAATAATATCACATTTACACTGGCAGTATTTTCACTTGTAGTGACTTAGGGAACACACACATAATGTAACATCTCCTCAATTCTATATGTGAATAGACGTGTAATTTATACTGTCAAAACATTGCTGATGGAACCTTTGAGTCTGCCTTCAAAGCCTGCTGATGACAGCCAGACCTGTAAACAGGATTGTATTTGGTCTGATGCTGGAGAGTTGCTGACACTAATCTGTTGTTTACGCTTTTCTCTACACTTCATATTTTTCCCCCAACCAAAATGGCTAGGAACAAAAAAAATCTGAAGATAAATTGTGCCCTCTGGTGTCCAAACAGCAGTGTTACATACATTTTTATACACTCCTACCAGCACCGTTACCAGCACTATTATTCTTTTTATTCATCTTCTTTTGTTGACATTCAGGAACTCGCCTGCGCTTCCATCGAGGTCCTAATGTGGAGTGGCAGGAAGCTGATGAACTTAGGGATTCTGATGATGACTCAGATGATGAGACCATGATGCCATCCACCTCCTCTCTTAAGGTAGGAAACAAACATTGGTATGTATGTGGTATGTGGTAATTTAGTCAAACAATATTTACTCTACATTGGAAAACATACAGCAGCGGTGTATGTGTTAGTTATGGTGTTGTTAGAATGCTAATTAACTGAATGTGCAATTAGTGTATCATTTGTGAACATTACAATGGCTTGTCATGACCACAGGGTGGCAGACAGACTAACTGTGAAAGTGAATGAGTACGAAGGACAAGTGACTCTTCAGATTTTCATTGTTGATGTAATGTAGTGTAATACATAGAAACATATAGGTAGACACCACACTGCCATGTTGGAGCGGTGAAAACTGACCTGTAAACGGAGGAGGTGCGTTTTTTTTCTGGATTTAAAGCACTATAACATTTACATTTCTAAATCATCTTAAAAGGGTGGTTTTTATATTCAAGGGTTTGTGATTTGTGTGGGAGAAAACAGTTTTGTCTCAGAAACATTTAACCCCACACAGATATTAAACCTGAAGTAAACATTATAGTGCTTTTAATACAGAAAATGTGTTTACATGTATGTGTTTACAGGCCGGTCTTAATCGGTCCAAAATGGCAGAGGCATCGACATACACTATATTATCAAAGGTTTGAGGACAATTTGAAAAACATCTCATATGTAATTGCTCAACATGTCATTCCAAACCTCAGGAATGCTCTTGCTGCTGTTTAAGTCCCATCAATTCTGGTTCTTGCTTTTAAGAAGATTTTAGGACCCGGCTACAAGGATTTGCTCCCATTCAGCTACAAAACCAGGGTGATGCGTCCTGGCCTCCAGTCTGCATTCATGTTCATCCCAAAGGTGTTGGATGGGGCTGAGGTCAGGGAGCTGTGCAGGACACTTCAGGTTTTCACCACACTGGGAAAACCATGTCTTTACTGATTAGGCTTCATGCACAGAGACACTGCCATGATGAAACAGGATCTTTTTTTTTTTTTTATAAACCAAGCTGTTGGAGTCACACTGTTGTCATTACATGCTGCAGCACTCAGACTTCCCTATAATTGAACATATTAAACCTAAAAATACAGCTGCACGCCACTGCTACACAAAAGTGCATGAACAGGGTTGTCCTCAAACTTTTGATCACTTAGTGTATCGCAGCAACGGGCTGAAGCAACAAATGCAGCATCTACGCATATATATGTCTGTGGTGAAATAGAAACCAAGAGCCTGATTTACAGACAATCTACCCAGCTCATCGAATACGTGAGTAAAGATGATCTGATTGGCCTTTTGCTTCTTGTACAGAGATATGGTTCAGAAGGGCTGAAATTGGTGAGCCATGAAGAGACCCTGTCTTTTGGCCAGGCCGTTCTCAAACTGACCTTTGACCCCGGCTCTCCCGACGCCAGCCTTTTGACAGCAGAGTGCCGACTGGATCACCCATTTTTTGTGAAGAATAAAGGTATAATAAAATCTCAAATTATTTTTTTGTTTAAGTAAGTACAGATCTAAACGGCAGGTTATTTAACCTAAGATAAATATCTGATTTCTTTGAATGAGGAGAAAACTCATGATTAATTTCTGTTGAAACAGGTTTTACATCAATATGTGGAGTTAGTCTTTGCCAGCAGGAGCTAATGCCTATCGTTTGCAATGCAAATTCTTTAATTTCTCATCTTCATTTCTGATTTTCAGGGTGGTCTTCCTTTTATCCGAGCCTTACTGTGGTGCACCATGGTATCCCTTGTTATGAGATGCAGCTTGGCGACATATGCCTGCCACCAAACCACCCAGACGCCATAAACTGTGATGACTCGGTCGTCTTTGACACTTTCAGAAGGTAAAGCCCTGCCCTTTAACTAATGTGCTCTTACTTTTTTATAAACTAGAGACTCTGAAGCGACAAAGCATCAATCAGATGTCAAAAAAGAGCAAACGTGTTGCCTGTGTGAAGATCTTTTACTGATACTGTTCTATTGGATTTCTA
>JAPQRN010000022.1:14384417-14395057 GCA_037367275.1 Coranthus polyacanthus | reverse complement strand
AGATAATGTTACATTGTTTTAATCTATTGTTTGATGTCACTCTTTACCCTCTGTCACGTGACCACCTTCAAAGCCCTTGTTTACAATGTTATTCATAACAATGTAAACATCAAACGTTTCCTCACACTGTACGCCTCGCACCTGCACATCAAGGGGGCGGGACTAAAGAGATCAAAGAGATGAAGAGATACGACCCGTTTTTGACCCGAGGTAAACCAGAGGATCTCAAAAGTAAAGACGACACAAGGGTTAACATTACTCTTACAAGGTTGCAACTCATTTAAATATATTTTTTTGGTTCCTTTTTGTAAAATGTGATCACGCAGTAACAAAACTGCAAAACCAACATAGAACCATTAGGCACTAATTCAAACTGCGATGTTGACGTTAAAAGGATGTGGGGGGAAAAAAACTAAATGATGAAATGAAAATGTGAATAAATTCATTGACTGGGACTCCTTTCCTGTATAGACTGCCAAATAATAAAAGATAAAATGTCTGTTAAATTGCACCACGGTGGTCTTAAAAGTCTTAAATTTAACTTCCTGTGTTCCCGTGTTAAAGTCCTGTGTTCTCCTCAGTTTGTGCAAAGATATTTCTGTAATGAAGGACTATGTAATATTTTAAGTGAATATAAAAATAACTGACAATTAGAGAATGTAAAAGTTTGTCCTTAAATCTTCTCGTAGCGATGAATTTAAGCACACTTCTATCATGGAAATTTTATTCCTGAATGTTGAAATGTGTGGGATCCCTGAGTGGAATATATACTGTATCCGGTAAGATGTGCTTACATTAAGCACGTCTTACTTTATTTTTAGTTGGTTTGAAACACAAACGCATTATATAATTCACACAGATGTGGCAGGTCAGTGAAACGACCTAAAATAAAGTCACAATCCTGTTGCTGAGCATTGCAACAACCCAACACTTCACTTCACCGTCAGTACTTTACTACTGTTCATCCAGCAGTAACGATATTGTCATCCTGTCACTTCACATCAGTCATCCAGTGATTTAGACCAGTGTTTCCCAAAGTGTTTTTTTGTCTGGGGACCCACTTTTTTAAAAAACAAAACAAAAAACATGTCGACCCAGTTCACAATAGGCCTTTCTGTGCATAATGAATGTTCCTGGCTATTTTTACTGCCACTTCCAAATAAAACAAACAGAGTGCACACTAGTCTTTTATACTAGATTCAGTGTTATAAGTACAATTAGCAAAATAATGGAAACAATCACTGGTATCAAAGTTGATTTTTTTTTAAATGCTCAGGCCTTTTACCAGAACAAGGAGGCTTGTGCGTAAGCGCAGCTATTGTTATCGCACAGTCCATCAATTCAAACAATCAACAATCACAGCCTATTTCACATCGAATCTCGTTACTGCTGCAGATAAATACATCTTAAATAAAAGCCTATGGAAGAAATTCTGTAAATTTATTTGGGAGGCTTAGAATCGACAGCTGCAAGGGGGCGATACTGAGCGATGATACGAAAGAAACTTCATTCCAGGAATTGGAATTTGTTTTTCCTCATTCGATCCGAATTATGTTTTAATATGTTCAGTCTTCCATGGTCATATTCTGTACTTTTACATCTTTCTAAATGTTCAGAAGCGTACAGAAGTACAGTCGTAGGCAATATAGATGAAATCCTCCATCACACACGCATCATTGTCAGGGAAAGAAATATATATGTATTATCTTTATGAATCATAAAACAAAGCAGAGTGTGTTTCTTTCACAGTTACAATTAATTTAATAACTTTCATATCTAATACAGCGTTGAAAAGTCCATCTTACTGATCTAATATAGTCAGACATTAAACTGCAAGATGGTTTTTTTATTGTCTCATGGTATTTGTTATCATATCGGTCTTTGATACAATACATATAATATACTGTTTGCTGTTGAAGGCGTTTTTTACTTCACTTCCAAAGTGCCATTTCAGTCGTGCCAGAGATTTCAAACCCTATGTATATGCACATTAAAGTGAATGAATCATACCATATATTGGCCAAAGCAACATTATCAGTCAGTCTTTCTGAAGTTTAAAAAGCAAAATTGTTTGAAAGTCGCCCACTGATTTGAGGTCTTTTTAAGTGGGTTTGAAATCTGAGATCTGAGCGTTATGAGATAGAGCACTGATCTTCTGATGATCATACAAAGAATATGCAATCAGTGGCACCATGAAAAGATTCATGAACATTTGAAAACTCAGAGTATTAAAAATGTTCAGTGCAGCCAGTGTTATGGTTGAATTTTATAATATTTAACATGTAGGAAGAAACGTTCTGCAAATTATCGAGAAAACACCTGAGTAGAGCAGTGACATCGACAGTAATAGTGAGTGAAAAGGTGGAGTCAGAACAATCATGAAGGTATTCAAAGGTCCGTCATTCCCTCCCTCTTTTTCTCTTTCCATCTTAACCTTTATTAACCTGTCTCACCACTGTTCTCTTTCTGTCCTTCTATATTGCCCACATCTCTGCTTACTTATTGCTCCCTCCCTTGTGTTTCGGAGCCCTAATTGGATGGTGTGTGAACACTGTGAAAGAGGGAAAATCATTCCATTTTCTTGGTCCACAGGTTTCAGGCAACAGAGAACTGAATTGAATAAACCCCTGCTGATAGAATTTACACTTTGGTCTGACAGCTGAACAACAGAACAGCCAAGAGGACAGAAATCACATAAGACTCAAACAAAGCTCCAGAGGAGCCAGGGACACGATGCTGTGTGGCATATTAATCCACGCTAATGCTCATAGCTGCTGCCCTGGATTACATAGTCGTTAATGTAGAAACACTCACACACAAGACCAAACACCATTCCAGGTGACTGCTCTTGTAGTCCAATAAGGTGAGCTGTACCACAACAGTGTGATGTAACGTTTTAAAACCACGTAAAGTAGGGCTGAAAGGATTCATCAACTGGTTAGCACAAAAGAAATGAAAAAAAAACAACCTTTTTGAGGTTTGATTTCTTGGTCATTTAACAAGTTGGTTGAACAAAAGCAAAATGAAGCAGCCACAAAATGGACTTTAAAACAAGTGGATCACCAGAAGTCACTGATCGAGATCATATGCACTTTTTCAGTCTTGATGCTTTGACAAAAGTGGTGGTGCACAAACAATTAAATTTACATTATGGTGCTTTTCTTTATGGTGTGACCCCATGAACAATGAGTAAAGTAAACAGACCTTTAATTTTCAGGCCGTTGGCGACCATCAGTGGCCTCTAGTGGTTTAGAAACAACCTGAAACCTCACCTCTGGGAGTATTTGTTAAACAATTATCTAAAACAGGGGTGAAGGACATTGTTCCAGAGTATTTTAACCTCAAGTCTAACTTCTGTAAATCGACATTTTTTTAAGCAGTTATCTTCCCCCTCTCCCTACTACAATTGCGTTTTTATAACTGTGTATTAAAAAATGAGTAAGTAGACCTTTAACTTCCATGCAAAGTTTATTCAGACAGGGGTTTCTCATGTTTCTCAGGTTAACATGGTGGCGGCATTCTGGTCATTTTGCCTCCAGTCTCCCTCAAATAGCCTCCTGGGCAAAGTCAATAATCGCAGCGTTATCCTATAATAATATTATTCCATAATAAACTTAATTATTTGTAGTCCTAGCAATATGGAAAGAAGATTAGAAAGCAAATATATCCCTTCTGTGAAGATGGTCATAAAATGACTATTTCTTCCTGTCATGTGCGTTAATCGATTGATATTTTCTGAGAAATGACACTCAGGGTTCAGACAGAGGCTCAGACCAGTGCATGACTGAAAACAGTAAACATAATCAGCCTAAGATCCTCATTTCCTGTGTTTACTATATTGAAAGATACAACTCTAGCTTTGATAACATAATTAACGTTTTGTAGAGATCAATAACCCTCGAGCACACAGCTAATGAGACATCAAGACATAACAGAGAGAGACAGACGAGGGACTCTGCTCACATTACGCTCCATTGATCGACTGAGACTGGATGAGATTTTAATAAAAACTATTTTTTCTATAGAGTCTCATTAAATGCTGGTTACTGAGATCTGAATGGGAAATTCTTCATTGATTGTTGTGTTATTTTAGGGTGAATTAAAAAATAATTAGATTGTTGTCATTAACTCACCATTGCGTACTCATCTAACGCTACCGCCTCCTTATTTGCTCAGGAGCCTTTGCGACTCGTCAGTTTGCCTAGAGTGAGTCGCAAAAACATTTGAAATCATGCAGTCAACTAATTCATCAAAATAGTGAAGCCTCCGGTTTTAAAATGACATGTATTGCTGCAGAACAGCTGTTGGGGATGTGACACGCTGTTATGGTCGTTATACTGTGTGGGCGTACTTGTATTTGAGAGTTAAGTTCAAATACAGTGATGACGGATGTGGATTTGTGGATTAGTTAACAAGGTACTGACTGTCTCGGCAGAGATCTGCAGAAAATGTTCATATTTTGGCTATGAATGTGCAGTGGAAAATACTTTTTCTCTCCAAAGAAAGACATACAGCCATAACGATATTAAAGACTTGCAGGTTAACAATGCTGTCACTTTGACACACCCCAACATAATTGGTGATAAACTCCCTCAGGTGCTTTGCACACTCATCCCAGAACCAATTACTGATTCTGAACTGTTACTATTTAATTTCATTATCTTAATCCTGACTTAATCAGGCTTGAGCAATTTACATATGAATTAAAAAGAGACTGTCAGTGGTTATTACTGCTGGCACCTGTCTGCTTTTTTGACATGCAGTGACTGTGTACTTAAAATTGCAAAACACTAAACTTCCTTTCCTTTAAACTCCTCTAAACTGATCTAATCCTCTAAACTCCCACAAGATTCAAAAGAGTACTGTAAGCCAGGTAGTTCAACTTCACACCATAAATATGTCGCCATGAGAGAGAATTAGCCTGTGAAAGGACACAAAAGAATGGAAGCAAGCAGTGCTTTGGATCCAGGCATCCTGTCTTTTATTGAATCTTTGAAAACACTGATGAAAACCAAATAGCTGTAGCTCTAAGCCTGCCTGTGGCATCTCCTCTGCCCATCACATGTGTGTATTAGATCCAACACCTGCCCCCAAAAACACTGGCTTACGCTCCGCTTTTCCGATCGTTTTCCCCACTTGTACACGGTCCCGATGAACTGATTGAAGATTATTTCTATATAATAATGTCTGAAATTTGAGAAAATTGCCCATGACATCTTCCTAAAGCCCAAGGTGAAGCCTTTAAATGGATCATTTTCTCTAACCAACAGCCCCAAAACACAAAGATGTTCAATTTATCATCACAAAACAAAGAAAAGCAGGAAATCTTCACTAAAGTAAAGCTGGAACAAAGGAATGGCATTAAAGACATCACCAAAATGGTGAACTCCATGAATTGACTAATTGATTATTAATTATTTTAGGACTAATTTAGAATACAGATAAGCATTTTGCAAGTAAGGTGCAAAGCTGATGCTTGTGTAATAACTGACTAGTAGCTTTATTATACCTCATAACTGGAGCTGTTCAGGTTGTCCATCCATTCGACTCTCAACTGCAATATCTCATGAAGAGCTTGAGGGAATCTTGGAGTCAAGCATTAAGTGTTAGATTTTGGTGGTCAAAGGTCAAAGGTCAGTTTCAGTGTGACATGTTAAAGTTCTTTTAAAACACTTTTCTGGCCATTATTCAACACCACACATCACACCACTTATTATTATTACAGAGACACGATACACACACAGGCATATTTTTTTTTATCTATAAAGCACTTATTGGAAAATGACCTCACTATCTTTCTAATAGGCTTCATTACGCAGATGGATTTTACCAGACCTGCTCTAATGCTGGATGGTCCACGTGTTCGGTCTGAACTTGGAAAATGTGCTTTTAATTTTATTGACACTGAATCACAGAACAAAATGCAGCACCTTCTTAAAATCCATGCACTTGTACCTTTAATTCATTTTGATTTCATCTATCGACCTATCAAACTGTATCTTACATTTTATTATTGGACTTTTGAGCATCACAGTGATTAGCTCTGTCGCTGCGCTGCAAGAAGGTTGAACCCAGCGCCGGCCGACTGGGCCGGTCTGTAGTGAGTTTGCATGTTCTCCCCGTGTCTGCGTGGGTTCTGCTCTGGTTTCCTCCCACAGTCCAAAGACATACAACTGGATAGGCTAGTTGCTAAATTGCCCGTAGGTGTGAATGTTTTAGGCGTGAATGCTTGTCTGTCTCTACGTGTCAGTCTCTGGGATAGACTCCTTATTTATCCTGATCGTTTTTAACTCATTTGTGTCATTATTATTTGTGAAATTTCTTCACTTTGTTTTGAATTTGACTCAATGTCATTGCAAATGAGGTTCACCCCTTATTGATCTCTCGTGTATAAACACATTTTGATTGATTATGAGAACTTCCATTTAACCAAAAATACACTTAATACCTTTTATTAAATTCCTTCAAAATCCATGTATGATATGAGTTTGGACAGACATGGATGTAATTCACTTTGGGGCACTAATTCTAATATTAAGTTGTAATGGATGCACAATACAATAAAACACTCGTGGCAGCCGATTTGCTCAACCCAGAGACACACAGTATGCTCCTTATAATGTGAGCTATGTGATCTTCTAATCGTGTATAAGCAAACAGCAAGAAGAAATGTCACTGAAACAGTCAAATACTTGGACTCATTCAATGTCCCTACAGAAATGTTTGAGCTTTGCATCAAAATGAGCTCAAGAAGACAGAGAAGCATGACTGAGTTTACAGCAGCTTGTGAATGTCAGGACGTATGTTTGGTCCACGTCCTCTCTGTTCTCCATCTCCAGTGTAATTACAGACACAGTGAAGAGATTTTACAGACCTGAGATATCATCACTCAAATGTCATCTCGCTCTTAAACTAACACTCACCTTAGTTAACATCACTTCTACTTTCAGACTTTAATATTTGCTATCCTGCTATCTGACTAATATCTCACTAAGGGGCCGTCATTTTATTTTATTACTCCATTTGTCAGGCAGCGATGGCAGAAGCCTGGAAGGGGGATTATTACTATTATCATTAAATGCGACAAACTGTGCTTGTTACATACAGGGGTTGTACACAGTGGAAGTAAGACCTGTATAATAATGGAATCTAATAGAACAGGACTGACATGAATACAGCCTACAATGACTATCAGAGAGGTGTCAGTGCAGGTTATTTCTGACGCTGTACTTTGTGCCGTTGCATACATCAAAAGCACAAAGTATAAGTAACAGAAAAAATGCTTTAACATGGATTTTTTTGAGGTGGGAGCTTGGTTGTTTGATAAAAATGTAATGTGTACAGTGCTATTAAAGGCTGTTTTCATTACAAATTAATCTGCTGATTAATTTACCCTTTAAATGATCGTTAAAAGGGGTAGTCTGTTAAAGGTCAGCGAACACAGAGTAAAATCAGTTTCCCAAAGCCACATTTGACATTTTCAAATGACTTGTTTTGTCTCAGATTCGAAAAACCCAAAGATATTCACTTCACAGTGATACTAAACAGAAAAGCTGAGAATGAGTTTTAACCAGCTATAAATAGCTGCAGATTAGAGGGCAAAGTTATAAAAAGATTCTTATTCAACATAACGCAACTTTATGAGAACAAAAGCAACGTGTTGAAGACTTCAGAAACAACAGTGTGGCAAAAAAAAAAAAACCCAAAAAAACCCTCCAATCATGCTGAGTAGCCAGACAGGCACGTACAAGTGTCAATCAAGCAACAAATTTGTTTTTATGTGCAAGCTTGGAGCTGAAAAAAGACCAGTCCTTTTATGTACAGAGATGCAGCAGAGTGAAGTAGACATGACTTGTCACAGTGGCGTTCTGTAGATGGACGACAGCCGAGACACGGAGCTGCAGCTGCTATTACCTGCAGGCCACAGACCACTGGGCAGTCTCTGACCTGATCTGACCATGATGGATGGCACTGTCAGCCCATCGGGTTTCCCTACACTTTTAAAGCACACACGGAAACACACACACACACACACACACACACCATGCATGCGCGCTTAAAGAATTCCATGTTATAAGGATAATTACTAGAACATTTCATGCTAAATAAATTAAAGGGAGGGAGTGACAAAATGACAGAAATAATGAGGCAAACGCTGAAAGACGATAACGCTTATTGCAAATATAAAGGTGAGAAGAAAGCGACACAGAGAGAGCTGTCATGGCAACGGTCTAAAAATGGCAAAGCAACAGTTAATTACCACCTCCACCCACAGGTATGATGCATACATAATAGCGAAGGTGACAGGACACCTGCTACAAAATCTCAGCTAGTTATCACCTGCAAGTATTTCTGGAGCGCCATGTGCTGGGAGAATAACCCAGTTTCTTACAGATACAGCAGGAAAATGTGAAAGTGTGAGGGAAATACCTAGAGATCTGCTGCCCTATCCGTCAAAGATAAAGCTTGACACGAGGTCTCGGCGGGATTTGCGGAGACCATTTAGAGGTAGATGGTTGTACAATCATCCGTTTCTGGGTGGTTACTTCCTACAAGCTGTATGTGTCTGTATGTCCCTGAGGACTGTTACATCTAATGAAAACATAACACATAAGTGAATTCAATAACATCAACAAATTGAAGCCCTATGTACGGGTCTGTATCACTCTGCTGCTATACGTTGTGCTAAATCAGGTGAGCTGTTAAATTAGCCTATTTATCACCCTTATCTCTCTTAGGACTCCAATCGGCTTCTCTGCAGATAAAGCGTAAGTTCATCAAAAAGGTTAAGAGTTCTGGTATCATTTCGACTGCTAAGGTGAACTAGAGCTGCTACCAGAGGGGGTTGTAAAATACCTTACAGAAAAAGTACTTCTGGGCAGTCAGCCTTTCCCTAAAAGCAGCACCCGGAACACTACACTGACAAAACTAAGGAACATCACATCTCTTTACTTTTTCCTCCAAATCTATTAAACAGTGTCTACTGGACAATGTAACACGCAGTCATAATCGGAAGGAGGTGTTATGCCATTGTTTTACAACCCCAAATCAGAAAAAGTTGGGATGGTTAAAAAAGAAACCAGTGATATTAAAATGTTTCTTAGACAGTAAGAACACACATTCTGCACACATTACAAAGGCAGGGCTGAGGAAGAGGAGGGTTTGGGAGCTCGACAGGCCTCCCAGCAGCCCTGACTTGTCCTCAATGGAGAACGCGCGATGCATCTTGAAACACAAAATCAAAGACCGCATACTGCTGCAAACTTTGACACTTGTTTGCAGGAAGAATGGGACAAAATTGCACCTGAAACGCTTCATCACTTGGTGTCTTCAGTCTCTGAATGTCTTTTAAGTTTTGCGAAAAGAACAGTAACAGTGGTTGCTGTCCTATTTGTTTGGAATGTGTTGTGAGAATCGAAATTGAAAGAAGTTTTCACGAGGCGAAGCGTCAAACAGTGTGCTGTTTTCAGTGTAACGCAGATGAAAATCACCTTGGGTTCAGTTTTCTGACCAAACACGACATTTTCTTTTTTATCATAATTAGCATGTGAACTCTTTAGTTGTGGCCAAACATGTGCGCTGCCAGATACACTACAAAGCAATCAGCTCGAATCTGCATGAAATTAAAGGCAAAACTACATTGTTACTTTTTGTCTTGAGGTAAAAAAAAAATGCAACTCAATCAACCTCCCACTGATAAAGTTATTACAACATTGATTGACCTTGTTATTCACAACAGAAGGCTTTGGTTGGCCTGTAAATGTCATATGCTTCAAAATGTCCTGAACACAGAAAATTCAGTTGTCAGATAAGGAAACTATTAGTGTTCATCGAGTAAGTACATGCAGATAAATGAAGGTGATTAAGAATGTAGTGTATATACTGGGTCGCAGACAGACAGCTCTAATTACAGACAAAATAAATCAAGTCCTGAGGCTAAAGCTGTGGAAGATGCAGCTTCCCTCAGCAAGCCAAGTCAATGCAGGAAACTATTAGTGTACAATGAATTTTTTTTTCTTTTTTCTTTTAAAATCGTTTCGTTTGAGTAAGTACATGCTTAAAAATTGAACACCCACTTTATCGTATTCATGCTCCTAGAGGTGACCGGTGGCTACAGGCAGGATTTTCACTTTCCACAAATCTTCCATCGATGTAAAACTGAGTGAAAAGCTTCTCTGATGAGGTCAGGAAACTCCCGAGAGGACAGAGGACAGTATCTCACTGCAGGCAACAATTTTTTTGACCAAGCACTGTATAATGAATCAGAGTTCTGTAGTCCTTTCTCGTCTCTGCCGCATTTTACATATTATGTAAATAGGGTTGTGTGTGTGTGAATGTGGCGAGTGTTATGCCACAATCTGTCGTGTCATCCACGAAAAAACATTATAAACTGGGCAGATGAACATCCCAGATATTTGATAAATGATAGCACTACTTAAAGAAGATTAAATAAGTAAGAAAAGGCATTGTCTGTTTCCTGCTGCGCTTTACAAAAACAAATGCATTACATTGTATTACCATTTAGCATTCACCCATAAGTTTCTTCTTAAACTTGTTCTTGAGAAAGGTCTACATCAAGTCCCTGACATGTATGGTATTCAGGTCACATTGACCTACACACACACACACACACACACACA
>JAPQRN010000022.1:14354766-14380614 GCA_037367275.1 Coranthus polyacanthus | reverse complement strand
ATCACATACACAATCTAACACCTCAGTACGACCCGTTTATGACCCGAGGTCGACCAGAGGATCTCAAAAGTAAAGACAAGACAAGGGTTAACAAAATTCTTCTCACGTGACCTGGTTCTTACAGTGATGAATCCCATTGACCTCATAAGTTGAAAGCGCGTGCCATAAAAGGGCACGAGACCGCAGGGCCTTATGCACGCACACAAAAGAAAAGGTTGAGAGAGAAGTGGAGGATACCCACAAGAACATCTAAAAACACCAGACTCCAAACATAAGAAAGACTTCAGCTGAAGCGCAGGTACTGCTGCAGGAGTGAGCAGCAAACACACTGTTATATTTGGTAGCATCAGTAGTGGGTATGAAATAGCAAAACAAAACAAACAAAAAAAACACTAAAAAATTAAAGATGCTTGGGATGCTTTTACTCGTTCAGTGGATGGTGTATGTGGAGACGGGTGCACAACTGATGAAGCAAATAAAAGGTCTGATTTCAAATCTGATATCAAAAACGGAAATAAATAAATAAAATAAAATAAAATAAAAAGATGCCAATCACAGAAGAGACACTCCAACCACTAGAGGGGGAAATACTTGCCCCAAGTTATCTGAAAGATATATTATGAGTGCTTTATATATATATATAAATATATAATGCTGCCTGAGAATACTGGACACTATAGCACTTTTTTTCCCCTCAGTGAAGAAATAGAATATCCATGGTTTACATAATCCAGTAGAAACTCATAAACATGTTTTAGGTGCTTGAAGATTCAATTATCACTAAAGCTTATGTCGTGCAAGAGAATGACTATGAATTCCATTTGCAAATAAACATTTCAAATCGAGCCTGTTCAACTTGAAATGAAAGCTTCTGCTGTGTTTTAGGCTATAGATAGGGTTGTTTGTTTGCATACTGAGAGGGGACTCATGAGGTCGGATATGCAAAGACGCAAATTAATGCAAGGTCGGAATAGGACCTAATGTTCCCTTAGCTAGGTGCGTAGTTTGTGTACGGAATGGAAACATTTGCTTTTGTAGTATAGACCAAACACTGTGTAATTGAAACCCCCCAACACAAAAGGTCACTGTATTGATTTGATTTTTATCATTTATTTACAGATGAACTCCTGCCAAGGCATACGTACTCAGTAACGTCCTGCAGCAGCACGTCCAAAGCGTACACCCAGGTCCCATTCGACTGTCCATCTGATCTCGGACGCAGTTCTGGAAAACCAAGAGAGAACGCTTACACACATAACTGATACGAATTTTCAAACACAAGGTATGCACTGAAACCTGTTGATTTTTGTAAGTGATGTGTTTCTATCTTGAGATTATTTGGCAACACAGGATGTGTTGGTGTTGAACAGGCCTTCAGGGTTGTGTTTACTGGAGGAGGTTAGGTTGGAAGTATAAGACTGGAGGATGCGTTCCCTCCTCGGGGCATGGTCTGCAACATCTTGAAGCAGCAGTAATTATGTCATAGAGCGTGTAGGCCTAGCATGCAGAAATAGACCTGCTTCGAGCCGAGAAATAGCGCAATCAATTGGATGTTGGCAAGTATTTATTCATTT
Organism: Coranthus polyacanthus; assembly: GCA_037367275.1. Classification (NCBI taxonomy): domain Eukaryota; kingdom Metazoa; phylum Chordata; class Actinopteri; order Kurtiformes; family Apogonidae; genus Coranthus; species Coranthus polyacanthus. Next base: position 14,379,040 of record JAPQRN010000022.1, on the reverse strand, counting down.
TAATAGACCACAATGCTTTGTAAAAGAATACAAATAATTATTAAACATATAAATACATTAATTATTTAAATCTATACAACTGTAGAACTGAAGAAATGTTTTTCACATACATGTGTGCTCTGGAGTATGTGTACAGCTGTCATTTTTCTGTAAAAATTCAATATAACACCCATTCAACACTGATCATTTTGTGTGAAATCATCATCAAAGTAGTTAAATAATTACAGCTATTTAAAAGAAATAAAATCTGATAATAACAAAGCACGTTAAATAAAAAAACATAAAACTTCCAGATTTTTAAATGACCAAAAACATTGAGCTACTTGTGTAAGTTAAACGCATCCAAGAGAAGAGAATTGTCAGATGAGGAGAAGGCAGCCATTTTTGGTTCTTCCCACTTGAGGTAAAGGCAGAGGACACTTCTGTCTCCCTCTCCTCTACCACTGTGAGATTTCTGAAACATGACACATCAGTATGGCCCGGAGCTGGTGAAAGAAAATCTTCTAAGCTGAGAAACTGAGCTCAGGCCACATCCAACAGTTATACTCGGGGGGATGAGACAGACGGGAAAAGTTAGAGGGCTTACACACAGACAAGAGGTTGCATCGGCGCCCTTGCTTGTTATCCGATTCTTATACTATCACACAAACAGGCCACGGTTATTTCTGATGCAACTGGGGTTGGTCTGGAGAAAATGGATTTGGTCAGTGGCTGCCTTTTTTTGGAACAATGCTATTACTGTCGCTTTTGAAAAGCATATACAATACTCTGACCTCTGTCACTTTAAACAGGCACGTTCCAGTGTGAAGGTTCATTTGGGAAAACGTGGCTTTTTGAGCAGCTTAAGTGGAGATGAAAGCAAGCTAATAATCAGTGTTCCCTCCCAACAGATGGAGCGAAATGTCTGGACTTTCACACTTACAATAGGTGATGATCTAACCATCATACAGTAAGCGGCACTTCAGAAACTCTGAGACCGTTGATGCAGAATCAAAACAAACAGCTCAAACAAGTCTTTCCAGATGTCTGTATTTCTTAACTTTGTGGAAAACCGACGCAGTAACCTCACAGAATTTAATATTTTAAAGCAAGAAGTAAAGTGAGGGCTCAGTATAGCAAGTCCTTCATTCAAATCCACACTCTGTAAATCTTCTAAGCTTAAAAAAATAAATAAATAAATAATATATATATCGACTTCTTAGACATTCGTCACTGCTTCTTTTAGGTTTAATGTCTAGCCTCATCTTAATCATCTAAGTCTAGCCATCCTCTGAAATTGAACAAATCCATCCAAAAGTCCACAAAAACATGACTTTTAAAGTACTTTTTTAAGTACAGTGAACACCATCTCTGTCAAAATGTGTCTAAACCGCGTGTCATTTTATTGCAAATACTACTCCATATACAACTACCTCACAGGTAATGGACATAAATCGCAGTCTGTCAAATGAGTTATCGGTCTGACGGTCTCTTCAAGTACACACAGTCAGCTGTTGCACTTGCATATTGAGGCTCAAATATCAAAATAAAGAGATACATGCTGTCCTTGTCACAATAATCTGAATTAATGAGGGGGTGTCTGTGTATCCCATCTAGTGACAGCGCGATGAAGCCACCAAGGAGTCCTGGCAGAGCCACTCACCACATCCTTAAATCTCAGAGCTGTTGTGTCCTAAATTGCCTTTCCTCTGAGGTTTCTAGTCACCCCGGTGCAAATGACACAGACTCTTTTTTAGCACAAAGAAAATCAACGTGTTGGGTTAAAAAAACTGACAAGGCTGTACGCATTTGAATGAATCCAGAAAAAGCTCAAATAGGTTTCTCGAAGTGATCCAAGGAGAGATAAAGATAATAGAAAAAGAAAATGGAACACAAAATGGTGGCGAGATTACCATCCAAACAATTGGGACGCTGTGGGAAAATTTAATGCTTTATGTTTCCACACGCTTCATCTCGTATCTTTACCAATTCGACGCACAACTCCGCATGCTCTTTCTCACTTTTGGCTGGGTTTCACCGACATCCTATTTTGCTCACATTTTTACCTTCACATAAAATTGTATCACCTAAGCAAGAATTTTTTCATTGGCTCTACGAGGAAGTGTCAGACAGAGGCAAAATCAGGGCGCAGAATCGCTAATGTAAACAGCACCGACGATCGAAGCAGGTGACAGTTTGTGATTTGGGCTGAATATTTTGCTGCGGACCTGGTTTGAAAGAATGAACCCTTTTCAGTCTCAAGGTCAGGTGCCGACGTTGAAGCCTTTGTTCATGTTTTTGTTACACTGCATATACTTCGTCTGAAACTGTGGGAGCAGAGTAATACGTTCTGTTGTCATCGTGTGTGTGTGTTTATAGATAGGCTGAGTCTGATGTCAGCATCTTGTTCTTCCATCTTCCCTTTTTTTATGGCATTGATAGCCTTGCATAACCTCCTGTAACTGGTCCAAAAGTTTGAACTATATAAAAAGAGTTTTGTTCAGTCTGATCCAGACCGAGATCACCTGTTTTGGTCGGACCAAAGACTGGCTGGCTTCGATTTTTAGTCATCAAGACACCAATAACCATATATATTTGCAGTAAAAATTTAAACATTGGCGTCATAATTTACAATAACACAAACTCCAACACAAAACGTGTTAAAATATCTTTAAGCAGTTTAAGTTTATTAAAACAGGAAAGAGGACACAGACACAGTTCACCAGTGCGGTGATCTGCCAAAATCTCATCAGTATGGCTCTCATAAGATGTGTGCTATTGTCTGTTTTCTTGACGGTTCAGTCTTTCTCATAGGTTCCTTCCGCAGCAGCCTGCTCTTCTGAACTGGTCTCTTGTGTACCTTTTTCCTCCTCTCACAGTCTTTCTTTGGCCTTGGTCAGTGTTGTACCAGAGGAAAATGCATGATTGACATGCCAGAGTGACAGGTTTTGTTTCTTCTAGCGTTGAGAAAAGTTTCATCGGGCTCTCCGTCATGCTTTGCCAGAGTGTACTGATGCCACGTGTCGAGGGCATTTCATCAACTTGAAGTGGCATCATCAGCACAGTCAGACAGGATGCTGATGTCACTTCCTCTGTCGGGATAAGAGTGCATGTGCTCTTTGCAGCATGTGGGGCCTTGAGTCCCACCTTTGACTCAGGGACAACCTGGATTAGGTTGTGTTCTGGCTTGACAAGGTGCTTCTGAATGTCCCTCAAATGCAGCTCGGCAAGAATCAATGGTGGAAATAGGTGGCACAGACCATATTTTCTGGGACACTAGGCATGCTTGCCATCATAGAAATAGACTACGTTTTTATTACAACTTCAGCAATATCTGCTGTCTTACCTTGAAAACATAATTCCACTGACTCACCAGAGCTGTTGCCATCTGCCAACGCGCTCCTCTGTGCCCGTCTGTGGCACAGTAGCCTTTAGTGTTGACAGGCTATTAGTCGTGACATGTAACCAATCAGATGCTGTGGGCACAACATTACTCAAGGCCGCAATTTGGTGACTACAGACAAAGAGAGGCTGTTGCATGAGAGCTGGAGCTGCACATTTTTAAGTTAATCTATTTAATCTGTAATTAGATTTTTAAAAAATACGGATATTCATAGAAATGCTGAAGGTCAGATCCAGTAATCAGTTGTTAGTATCAACATCTGGGTTGAAAATCATTTATTCATCATTAATTATTTGAGAGAAAGTTTATGTTTCGAATCATTTCATGTAAAATCTAGTGTGAAGAATTAGAGATTAACCCCCCCCCCCACAAAAAAACATTAATGCTTTCTGACTGCATTATTTGTTGGATGAAGTAGAATATACTGTTAGTGTAACAGCACAAACGGGGTGGGACTGAATTTTGTATAAGACTAGAGAGGATGCGGTTTAGATTTTCTGTGTCTACGCTCTACACACACTGGCATTGACTCAGCTCAGGCGTTTAGATCCAATTATGATATGAAGAATATCATAACTACATCAATAGCACGAAGCATCACGGTGGATGTGCCAACATCAGCAACCAAGAGAAAAATCAGATCAGCCAATAAAAGAAATTTACCACAATACAAATGCAAAAAAACCGACAGCAGATACAGAATAATTACAAGAATTTACAAGAAAACAAAAACTCTTTAATGCCAATGTGAAAACAGATTTCTACAAAGTAATGTCAATTAATTTAAATCAAAAAAAGACAAATTGTTGTACAGGCAACAACCTGGAACACATGAGCAAAATAAACTAAACATGTCAGAATGAAAGTCTGAAATCTCCAAACTGTTGCATTAATGCAGTAATTTGAACATAGTATTGCTGTTTGTGTTGGACGGAATTAAAAACCTTTGATATTAATATTTGTATTAACCCTTAGATTCACTAACACATTAAAAAAACCCTTGCAGACAATTTATTTCAAAACTCAACTGCTGTATGATTACACTGTACAACACAATAACATCGTACCTCCACACAGTAAAAATGTTTCAGTCAGCGACAAGAACGTATTACTCTGTCTTTCAAAGGATTTCAGAAAATGTTTAACAGCTTGTTAAAAAAATTGAAGAGACATGTGACAGGACCCTGCGATATGAAACTGGAACATTTAAAAGCGCTGTGATCTGGGAGAGTGAATGATTCATGAACACTTCATCGCTCTCCCTTTTCTAACAAAAATCCAAGCGTTAAGAGCAGGATACTGGCAGCTGTTGAGGTCATGAAGAGCTGCTCTTACATAAAAGGCACCACCAGCAAATTTCAAAGAAAAAATTTTGTTTACTACATGTGTGGAAGGACACACTCGGAGACTCAGACTCTATTCTATTCTGCCAAATAAACCATTCATCACTTCAATGAGTAGTCGTAGAGTATATTTACGGATGATTCACTGATGTATCTATCTTCACAGTTAGAAACTATTGTAGTAGCACAGATAAAAAAGCAAACCAAGTCAACACTAACCTGAATCTACTTTGATGTTTCTCCAACAGTCAATTATACAGTGCCAAATCACAACAAAAAAAAAATCATCTTAAAGCACTTAATATAAGGTCAAGACTTTACAATATTATCATAACAGAGAAAAAAAAACAACAAATCCAATTAGAGCAAGCACTTGGTGACAGTGGAAAAGGAAAGACCTCTGACAGAACCAGCCACAGGGGGGACGGTCGTCGACCTTGACCACTTGGGGTCAATGCAGTTTTATTTTTGACACTTTGAGAAACTCACAACCGAACTCATACTACTGCTCAACATTAGAACTCTATCTACACAGTTTCCACAACAAAAGTTCCAGTTCTGCCACTGCACAGCGGAGGGGAGGGGTGAGTAGATGATATTTTCATTTATATAATACCCTTGCAAACTCCTGAACAGCTGTTATCTGGTTAAAGGTTAATAAAGAGACATATTTCACAACTGCCGTGCAGTCTTATAAACCTACACGTCATTTTCCTGCAGCTTCGGTGAAAACAGTTTCTGTAAGATGGGTGAAGTTTTAAACAAGCTTGTGTACTATCACAGTGTTCAGCCCATGCAGCCTATGAATGTCTGTAAAGTATGTTGTGTCAGCAGATGCTACGTGCATCTTTGTACCAAAATGGACCAGGAACTCTGTAGGTTCCACGTCAGTGGTCCACTTTCTCCCTCTTCCCTCACCAAGCTATATGCAGCGGGGGTTATTAATGAAAAGGGTAGAACAATGCATCACCACAGAGCCAAGATGGAGGTGTGGGTTTGTAATGGGCTGTACAGCGACACAACACTGAACCCAGAATTAATGACGACAATGGCCTCAAACCTGGGGCATAGTAGGAGGAATATAATGCACTGTTTGCCCAGTGAAAAATAAGGCATGGAGAGGCTGCCCCAGAGTGCATCTGGGTCCTACTGGACTAGCGTGCAGTGCGTCCTGAAGAAATTAAATCTCATAGGGGAGGTTAGAGATTGTAATGTATTCACATTAAAGTCCCCAACAGTTTTATAGCCCCCAGCCCAAAGAAATATAGAGATCATTAAGTACCACGTAGCCCTGATTAGGTGAGCAGAGTTCAGACAGCGTTCACCGAGATGAGGAAAGGCCGAGGTTAATCAGATAACCAGGAATCATAGTAGTATTTCACCAATTGTAAACACAAGAAAAGGTAAATTATTGAGCAGCTCAGTGACAATTTATACATAGTTTACGGAGTATTTACATCCATACTCATGGCTGCAGCGAGGCACGGGTCTCTGCACACATTTGCACATGTTAAGATGGATGGAGACCTTCTAAATCATTTTATGTGCTCTGTCCATACCCATGGCGATAATGAATCATCTGCAACATACAGTCATTTTACATTTTGACAGGACAGAAAATAATTGAGTGTCCAAGGTACACGAGCAAGGGAGGATAATTCGAGGCTCACATGGCTCTGGTGGCAAACTGTGGATTCATAAGGCACGCACTGTACTTTTAAAAATACACCGTAGTAACCATTCTGACTGTAAACTACATTTCTGACATGATGACTCATTGCACAGGAGATGCCTGAATGGAAGGCAGGGAATGCACTGCTTTTGAAGTACAAGTGATAGTTTAGTCTCACACATCTTTTCTGTGATATTCTACTACACATTTCCTTACCACCTGTATCTAAAATGTCATCTTATTAAAGTGCATGTTTATGTAAATAAACAGCTAAGATAATGGCAAAAATAATTTATACCTAAGCGGGTAGTTAGCTAAGTGATGGGTAAACTACGCAAAATAGCTTCGAAAAAAAGGGGAAAATGGAGAAAACCTACGGTGACAATGTAATAGGTTTGGATGCTCCAGCTTCTTCGCACTTGTAAACAAAGGTTTGCCCCAGCGTTTTAAATTCTTTTCATTTTTCATGTACATTCTGATGTATTTGCTTCCGTTTCAGCTACATTTTGCTCTTATCAGGGCACCAGCTTTCCACCTCAAACAATATGTTATCACTCTTATATTTTATATATGTATAAGCTTAAAAACTTAACACAATTTCAGGCTGTTTGTAAGCATGATAGAGTAAAATGCGTGCTCAGTGGGATTGTGATCATTGCCCTTTTGATTAATGAATGCGCCTTTTTATAGATTAATCATGGTTACAGCCTTCACACAGGTGTAATTACAAGAAATATTCTCAGCTCAGGCGTAAAGGCTCGGTAGAGAATTTTGCTTTTCAATGCGGCAAAATACAGCTGGATGAATAAAAGAGCACAGGTGTGCAGAGCCAGTAATACTCCTGTGTCTGAAGCTGAAAGGAAGGGATTCACACAAGCCTTTTTAGGAGGGGAATCAAATGGAAGTGTAGGATGTCATGTGACAAAGGCAGCTGGAGGACATGACCTCTACACCACAGTTAACGGAATTAAAGCTACATCAAACACAGAAGCATCAAATTCCCGTATCAAACACAAACCATATGAGGACCAGGTGCTGGGAAAAGCTCAGAGTCACGGGAGTCATGTCAAGGCCCGTTAACAGGTCCCACTTCAGAGAACCTCATTCACTAATGGCCGACCCAGTGACATTTCTACTCGCTTGTATTTTTAGCTCTGCTGCCTTTCACTAAGATGTCCGTACATTCACTGCAGAGACATACTTATTTCATACAGCTTATATCATATTATATATAAAGGACGCCTGAGTGAGCCCACTTTCCCGCAGCCTTCATGAATGAAACAGCCTCCTTGAAGTGGTATTTCGCAAGAGAAGGTCACATAAAGGCATTTCAAATTGAATGTAATCTGTTGTTCCACTAGAACATTAGAAGAAAAAAAAAATGGAAAATTGATATTAAGCATAAAAGATGTGATTGGTTAATACCCTGCAAAACATATAAAGCAGAAGTTGGAAGGGGCAAAGAGGAGGATTTTTCGAGGGTCTGTGGTGCGTCATTCCACACTGTTGTTTATATAGACACTGTCATTCCTTTCCAAAGAGCACTGAAGCAACAAAAATGAAAAAACAAAAAAAACAAAGGCCAAAACAAAGACTGCCCAGACAGGTAAAACAACACATGAAGAGCAGGTAAAAGCTAAAGGTTGCTGTGTCATGCAAAAAAAAACATTTTTTAGACGTATATACATTTCATTTAAGGCCTGTTTGTTTTCCTCTAAATAAACGTCATGGTTCGAAATCCATTTAAACACCCTTTTTATATGAACGGTCATTGAACTAGAAAAAGGAACGGCCCTCATGTCGACTCTGATTCAGCTCAGTCTTACCTTTTCTTAAACGTCTAAATGTTGCTTTAAATGAATCCAAATAGCTGGAGTTTCAAGTCAGATAAATACATGGTAATTTATGGTAACTTATGAAAATGACTGAACTTAACATATGGTTGTTGTTTCAAGCAAGATGATGCACTGTTTTAGCAAATGATGTTTAAAAATCTCCCAATACAGGCACAAACCATTCACAGTATTATGCATTTCTAAAATATGCAAGATAAATATGGATGATGGTATCTAAGGTACAATAAACAGATAAATGTGAGTAGATAACGGAATGCAGAAACTCATTTACAAGTGGCGGAACACAATAATGTCGCATAAGTGGCTGGATTCCTGAAAAACACAAAAAATGTAAGCCCTGTAGCGGGCAGAACATGCATTTTATTAATGTAATTAGAGTAAACAGTCGCATTAATGTGCATTAGGTTAAGAATTTGCAGAGCGCATTTGTTTTGAGACACAAGTTGTTTTTAAAGCTGGACTCTGTATATGTTTGCATGATGCAGAAACAAGAGTTTGTTTAATGAATTACGAGAATTAGATCTGGCGTGTTTTCACATTCTTCATCCAGGAAGGGATGCAATCCAATTCCACACAATGAACCGAGCAGAGATGGACTATTTAGAGTATTTAGTACATTTGGTACATTTAGGGCATGAATCACAAGCTCCACAGCTTACATTAGCACTCAATATTACATAGCAATATTCAGATTATTGTATTTAGAAAGAGTTAAATCAACCTATTGTAAACGATCACAGTCCCGCACTTTTGAATTCCACAATTGAATAACATGTTATTGTACAGTGCCAAAAACTACAAGTAAGTCAGAGGCTATTAGCTGTACCTCTGTGAGACACAGTGGCAAAAGTTATTTCTGTTTCAGCCTCAGGTCACATATCGAGCTGAACCTGGCAGTAATAACTACCCAAACAAGCCGCGTGTGCAAACATTTCCGTAGCCCAGTGAAGGAGGACCAGGAGGACAACAACGAGGACTGGAGGACCAAGGCAGAAATCGATTGGTACAATGACAGCTGTGATCATCTCAGCGATAGGAATCAAAAAGGCGTGTTTAAACAGCTCCGCCGCTACTACAGCACAAAACAATCAGTTCCTCTGACATAAAGTAAATACTGTGACTGGGAGGTGCTCACATTAAAAGTTTCTTCTCGCAAGGAGTCTCATATTTTTGGATGACAAGAAAAACCCAAACATAACAAAAGGACAGTACATCAATGTGACAACGATCAGGAAGCTACTCTTATTTCTGAGATTTGAGATGCAGCCTGTCGGTAAACAGATGGAAGTTATATTGATAAAAGGACTAATTTACTGTGATTTCTTATCAATATAGTGGATGTAAACAACTGTCTTGCCGGACGGTGTAGGAACAGAAACCAAAGAATAGCCTCATCAAAACACTAGATAACAAGTATTTTCTTCATATGTTAACATATCGATTTTACCTTTACAACGTGTTGAGCTGAATCATAGTTTTGAAAATCAAATGCAATCCTATAGTAAGCATTTTAAGTACAAAACCTGCCCTAATTTGAACTGCAAAAAAATGCTGCTCACAGGGTTTTAGTGCTAACGTTAAAATCTGTGTCGCATGTGAGGCGAGAAAAATATAAATTAGGCCACCTTTGTTTGCAGAGTAATCCTATAGATGGAGCAGTTCAGACACACACAGAACAAAAGTTTAGTTTATGATGGAGTTTTCTGTTAGGACAGCTGTGCTCATATTTTAAATTAAAATGCAGCAGAGCACCAGAAATGTCAAAACTTGCACCGTCAGGCTAGAAGTGCCTTGCTCTGCATACCAGTAACCCTACAGTGCTTCCTGTCACAACTAACAGCGTCCAAGGGTTTTGGCAGCAAAGCGTAACATGAAGGATTTAAATATGTGATGAGTTTTGAAGTCAGCTCAAAATCAAGCTGTTACACAATCCGGTCCATTTAAAAAAATACTGTTTCACTCCTCTGATGCTGTAAAAAATAAACAGCCCAAATTAGTGCAATTGAATAGCGTGCACTGTTCAGGTACTCACCACCTGCTTAAGGACTATAAAGAGACAGCTGCAAACAGATGCACAGACACACCATAACAAGCTATATTAACAACTAACTGCGCATAAAGTAGATCCAGGCGTAGTGGACAGTTTTGGAAAACAGCTGGTTGGTGTGCATCCAGACTGAAGTGTCTGTGAAGTGTCTGTTCAGTAATCTGAAAGGCAGCGGAGCATCTGCACAGGGGCATAGCAGACTCCTCCAGGAGCACAGGCAGAATGCTAATGCTGTTAGACTCACCTCCATCCTCTCTCCTTTCTGAAACATACAAGGGCAATGCTGCATTAATCATGGATTCACATCCCTCCTTCGCTCTCACCTCCCTCTAAATGCACACACGCCGCCACCTCTCTGCCTTCCCGTTTCTTTTTCGTTGCTCTCGCTATCACATACACACACTCTCTTCCATCATGTGCAACATCATTAGAGAGGCCTGTTAAATGCAGAGTGTAAAATTAAAATGTCACTAAACCTAAAAAGCATAAGATTTTCAAATCAGTGTAATTAGATTGTCCACCACTGATAAATACCCTAGATGTTCCTGAACCACACCAGAAAATACTGCATAATTCACATGCACACAATCTCACATATCTCTTAAACAACACCCACTCCAAACACGCACGATTATGTACACCCACACACACACATACACACACACGATACAATACAGTGCAGTCCCATTTTCTGCTCCACCGCTCTGAGCAAAATGAGTGGGAAAGAGATACAGAACCACACAGTTGTATCTGTGAATTTCATTTCAAAAAACTCTTCAGGAGAAACAAAATTATCAAATGCATATAATGGTCAAAGACCAGTGCGGGAAAACGGTTTGTGTTTCAGAAAATCTACGTTTTTTTCATGAATAAGTGGGGCACGGTTTCCAGAATAGTTTCACACTTTGTTACAAAAAGGACACAATGGTGTGAATAGGAGCCTGAATTTGACCACTGACACGAGGTTTCATCTTATTCATAATTAACAGATGCTACAGATGAAGCTGCACGATGTGGTCATCGAGGAAAGTGCACAGATTACTGATTTCAACTCGAACTTGTACTAGTGTAAAAAAGAACAAAAACAAAATCAATATCATGTGACGTGACACAAACTAGACTTTTAAACTGCAGCCTTTAGTGATTATACAGCATAATTGCACAGGGTGACATTGCGATTGCAATTTTTATTTGGACTGTCAACTAGTTACAGATGGAGACAAACTGCCAATTAGCTGTGTTAACCCTGACATGAAGTGACACCGTGAGGACATTGTGTACAACACTGAAGTAAAAACTTTCATGAATAAGATACACCTCAGATCAAATTGTGTATAATTTCTAATTGTTGGCTAGTCTGGCTCACACGATATACTTTATGGACGCATTATTAGAGCAGGATACCGGACTCCAAAATGGCAAAGATGGCTGTCTGGGTGTTACCATTTTTAAGAAAATTACAACAACCTCTGAGCGGCAACCACATGCTGACATGGCAAGTTTTTATGCGGCTTTTTCTTTTGCTGGGCTTTAGTACTTTCAATACCACAGCTCACGTCCTCATGTTCCACCAAAACAGCTTCTACCCTGACACAGTTTTGCAAAGGCACTGTCTGCTGCTACATCCTGCCCAAGACGAGTGTGATTCATTTCAAGAAATACAAACTAGACAAACAACCCATAGTTTCTTTTTCCGTTTCCAGAATGATAGTGGATGGTGCCAGACCTATCTCTGGTGCTGGAACAGTGCCGACAAAGTCAGTCCAAGAAAGGACTTTTTAAAATCATTATTGTTTTCTGGTTTTTGGTTTTACTGTATAAGGTACATGCAATCTGCAAATTTCCAAATAGAGCTCATCAAATCATCCAGCTATTCCAATGGCACTTTTTTCCAATATCACACAGCCCAAGTCACATGTTCAACCATGAGACTCTCTTCTCCTTGAAAGAGGTCAAAGGTCACGACCAGGTGCGACAGCAATCCTGTGGCTAAGACACTTGAGCGGCTAGGCTCAAAAAGCAAAAGTTGGATGAGACTCCCTACTCCCCACACTGCTCTGCTGCTAAACTGAATTTGTTTTTAAATCAAGCGTACATTTCAACTTGAATTCATTAGATACGTAACCATGCAGCAGCTGTTAAAAAGGTGTTATTGAAGCAACATGTCACCTTGTGCCCGGCGACTACACATACAAAAATAGGCAGCTGTCAGATGAGCAGCTTGATCAATAGCCCTTTATTGCTTTACCAGCCTGAGAATGAGAGTCCATGTTTAGACACTAATGCACTCCACTCTCTGATCAATACAGAGCAGATACAGAGCAATTGATTTAGATAAAGGAGAAAGAGATCTGATACTTTTATTTTAGGTATTTTGCAGCAATGTGACTTAGACAAATATGAACGCAATTGAGACAACATGACTACAACTGCTTAAGGTAGGATGATTAGGCAAAAAAAGGTAATAAGAAAATAGTACATTATATTGAGGATGTTGCTGCTGTCCTTCAGTCTGGCCAGAAAAAAGAATAGCTTTTAAAAGGGCATGTATAGATGGACTTGGAGATGACAAGTGGGCTCCAAAAAAGAGAGCACTGTGAGGGAATGATAATGGAAAGTGGAAAATGGACCTTAGGAGGGGGATATTGGAAAGAAGATTGAAGCTGGGTAAGAGGCTAGGCAAAATGCAGGGTGTAGAGAAATGTGTGCTGTTGAGAAATGATAGGCTTTAAAAATGAAGGATAGCTATGGCTTTGCGATGGCAAAAAAAGTTTTGATGCAGTTCTACAACTTAAATGTACCTGTACAGTGAAAAAAACAATCATTTCCCTTTTGGTCTATGTGAAATAGAAGTTCAGGTATATATATATATATATATATATCCTTTTATTTCACATACATAAATGCAAAAAAGATATTTAACAAAAGTATATGTGTTGTAGAAACCTAAACCTAACCTAAAAAGGCTTATATTGGCTTTTTTAACATGTATATTAAAATATGAAAATGGTGTGGCATAGCACCTGAAATCCAAAAGCATGCTGACAATGTCCTAAATACTGTAATGTGTCACTTTATGTTAAGGCGTTCGTCAATAAACGTGTGATCCTTTTTATTTCGTTTTGCGGTCAAATAAGAGTCAAGTAGATGTTAGAGTTGGACAGTGTGACATAGCAGGATGCTGGATGGGGAACAGTGGGTGATAAACAGAGCGACACAAAGGATGACACTTAGAGACGAGGGCTTTGCTTCCTGCTGCTCACTGTGAGATGACAGAAGGAAAAAAAAACTGCAACATGGTGAAGATCTGTGTCCTGTCCACATGACTCTCATTTAACCTCCACAAACAGGTACAATACCTGTGGAGACTCAATTAGAAAGCCATTAGCCACTGACCGACTGATGGCTAATTGCTGCCTCAGGGGAATTCAGAAATAGGAGATTTGACTGTACAAGGACAAGAACATAATGATATCCATCACTGGAAAGAGCTGTCATAGTATTTCACATGACAGTGAGGGCACATTGTCATGGTCAACAGAACGGGACGAAGAAAAAAAAAAGAAAGTAATTGGACTTTTAACCATAGAAATAATTTTGATGAAAATGAGCAAAATCATGTGGACCAGATTTCCCTGTGACGGAGACTGCGTTATGTTTCAGTGTTTCTCATCAATGAAAATATAGATTGAAGACAAACTAAAATAATTAAATGCAATTCAAGTTGTGCTTCGTACCCCAGGCCAAGCAACTCTGAATTCAAAAAGCATAGCGATCAAAGTGCGCTAACCAATATGTCCATATTAACATTGGACGAAAATATAAAATGTATGCAATTGCTCATCATGTTGCACCACTGAACTCTCAAATTTGCATTCATCTTTGTTATTAGTGGTTTATGAACTGAAACCTCACTATAATATCCTTCCGTGTACGGCTGGACGATCTCACAATCTTAGATCGCGATCTATCTTAATTTGGCATTCATTCATTCATTTTCTGTAACCGCTACACCCTGGACATGTCGCCAGTTCATCACAGGGCTGACATATAGGGGACGAACAACCATTCACACCTATGGGCAATTTAGAGTGACCGATTAATCTGTTTAACCTGTTATGGTTAAGGTGCATGTGAGGCCTAACCCGCCCTTAATTTGGCATACGAGTGCATTGCCCTGAGTTGTTAGCATTAACATTGCAAGGCTAATGTATTTATTTAAGTCTGTGTATAGTCATTCTTTAGCGTCTTTCTGTACCAACATGTTGTTTTAAACATAATGACTGATGAAATGATGGATTCAGACAGCAAAGAAAGAAGGGACAATAGTCCAGTTAGGATGTCTACTACTGTTTACTTCATCAGCTGATGTCAGTACTACAATAATATGGTCCATAATTGTCAAAATGATACAAAAATACAGTATTTCTAGTTATATAACAACAACAAAAAGCCATCACACACAGCCTAAACCTCCAGAAACCAGAGGAAAATGTCTTGGTTTGGTTTGGTTTGGTTGTAACTCACCTACATTTTATGAGAGGTGAGAAAATAAAAAGATTCGGATCACGATTCTACCTCAAAAGACCGTCACATGATGTTTTGGCCAGATCGCCCAGCCCTACCTATGTATGCAATGCTTGACTGAATTTCTTTCTGACAGTGTGATCACATCCGTTACTGTTGTCAATCAAAAAGGAAGACTTGCTCCTCTGTTTACATAATGCACAAGCATCAAATGTGGCCACGCAACCACAGTTTCTGACCCTATTCATAAGGTCTTTCCCATAGATCTAAACGCAGATGTCATTTGAGTCACCAGCCAGTTCAACAGTTTTTGTGACTGAAGCTCTTGCCATCTGTGTCCCAAAAATGAACCCTCTTTCAAAGTCATTTAAACCCAAAACCAGAATCAACTGGAAGTGCTCAGCATTTTCATATACGCCACAGGGCATGACTCAGTGTTATTTGTTCAATTGTACCAAGCAGTGCCCTTATTTGGAAGCATCTGCATTCATTATGTTTCTCCACCCATCTATTCACTTTCCTTTCATTTGTCATTGATTTGCAGATCTATTGTGTCACATGTGATGTGGATACTAAGAGTTGTTTGTTGATCGGTCAACACCACAAAGACCAGTTATGTAACACGGGATGTTACAGACACCCAGTATGTTTCAGAAAATAATAGCGCCAAAGTTTTAAGTACACTGAAAAAAGAGCAACTTTACAGGATACACTGTTAAGCTCAAGAAGGCTTCAGACTTCAAACAGCATGATCCCACATTTCTGCATTCTGCACAGACAGACATCTT
This sequence comes from Coranthus polyacanthus, assembly GCA_037367275.1. Lineage (NCBI taxonomy): Eukaryota > Metazoa > Chordata > Actinopteri > Kurtiformes > Apogonidae > Coranthus > Coranthus polyacanthus. Next base: position 14,363,425 of record JAPQRN010000022.1, on the reverse strand, counting down.
CCCTTCATGCTGAAGTTGTCAAGCCTCCAGCGTTTTAGACAGTGACGTCAGGAAATGCAAATAATCTCCTAAAACTGGATCACGTTCAAATCTTTATTTGCAATTGGCAACAACTGCTGGATTAAAAGTCATTATTGTGGGTGCCTTTGTCTGTTTCAGCTAAGTATGAGATTTATACATTATGTATTTTGTGCTTCAATGCTGGCACTGTGTTAGTACTGCAGATAAACAACCTCTGCATTCAACTCAGACTATTCCTAGAAGCCAATTGACAAGTTAAACTTGTCGAAGGAAAACTTACACCGCACAGCTTGGACAACCATGCATTTTCATATATCTACAGTTGACGTATATTCCCCGGAAACACAGAAGAATTACAAAATGAATTGGTTAGTTTTTTATGCAGAAAGCTTCTCCTCACACCCTTCCTCCAAGACAGAAAAATATATGAGAAAAAAAAATGCAAAGCTTTATTTCTTTGTTCTTATGTGTATTAGTAATGAGACGAACCACTTGTGAATTTACAATTTGAAATATTATTACTCATGCCATAATAAGTGCTAATGTGAATAACGTCTGAATAACACAGAACCAGCGACTTAGCGTTGGACCTTCTACTTAATATTCTTACCACTGGCCTCATCCAGTCCACCCGAAGCCACCTTTTCATTTTACAAAAGAGAGATCAGTTTGATGGCACTGGAGAGCAATGCTGGATAAAAATAACAGTACTGTCTAATGGTGTGTAACACAAGGAAGAAGGCTGATGTATTTTCTTGTTTCTGGTCCGTATGACGGTAATGCAATTTTGCTGCAGAGTGATTAAGCGCCTTCCAAAAAAACAGTCAATGAGCTACTGATACAAATTCAATATGCTGGCCTTAGACCCTTAACTACAGATGGCTCCTCTCTGAGATTAATAAATAGGATATTTTTATGCAGTATCACTGATGCCAGTTCTGGAGAATAACTCACTCTACAGTAAGGTTGTGCTTTGCTCTAACAATTAATAATCAGCTTTTCGTTCTGTAAGCGTCGATGCCATGCGATAGCTTTGGCCTAGTACTAGGAAGACCTTCAAAGAATAAAAGAGACCTTCACTTCACTCTCTCGAAGCCTTTTTTTTTAATCCAGTCTCTCACTGAATTAACAAAAAGAGCAGCCACCTCATACGGGAGCAGCCAACTAAATCAAGTCACTGGTTGCCATGATTTCGTAAGGCATGTTAATTCCATACACAGTGATCACTTTGAGCAACTCTGTCGCTTTCCCTGTCCGTCTGTCCCTTTTCTATCGCTCAATCTTCCCCTCATTGCATTGTGCTTGCAAGATGGGTTGATACAGACATGCATTATTCATCTGCGTGCCCTTTCTGTCATTGCAGAGTTAAGCTCTGAGTAGAGGGGTGCAAAGCAGAACTACAATCAATCAACCAGGGTCTCACTCGCCACAATGGGATAAGTTGATTTGACCAAAAATGTCCATGCAAACAGATTAATGTTGTGGGCCATTCTGTACAGACAGAGACTGTTTGGACCCTTACAACAGATGAAGCACATCTGTATTCAACCCCTTACTCCTATTCAATATCAAAACACCTGTTTCCGAAAGACCTGACTGCTCTCCAAAGCGACTACATGATTCAGTCAGTTACTATATGGGGCACTGTAAGCATCTGATGAAGGTCCCATGCTGCAGTAATGTGCATCACAATTTACAGACATATTAATCATGCTGTAATAACAGCAATCAATAACAGTGAAAGTTTAAACTAGTCTAGACGGCATACTTCATGAGTTTGTCGTGCGTTTAGAAGCCCTACAGGAAGCTTCTTGCTGAATATATACCAGCAGGGAGACAAATCACGCTCATCTTCCAGCAGTAATTAAAAGCAGACAGAAGAAATTTGCATTTTAACTATCTAAACCATTCATTGAGTGCCTTCACAGCAGTTGTATATTCATATTTTAGGAATCTAAAAGGTTTGTGTTACAAACATTTATAATAATATAATATTTACAGTAAAGGCATCACATTATTTAAATACTGTTCACAGTGTGGTATTAATGCCTTAACCTAGAAATGTAATTAATATACATTGCCAAGGCTAAGACGAAAACTTGATGACAGAAAACGTGTGCGCACATGTGCATATCCAGTTATTTAAAAAAAAAAGTACTAAAGCTGAAATGTAATTATGAAATTCAAACAAAAGGGTTGAAATGTGGAATTGGTCCTCTAAACACTCATCTGTTCAATGTTTATGAGAAAAGTCAATTTCATGGCTAATAGGTTCATTATTGTGGTCATGCTTGAAGGGCCTTCTCTGATAAAACCCACTCAGGAGTTGAGAGCTAAGCTCCTGGAGCGCAGGTCTTAATAAGGTTCTCTCTCTGCCTCTCTTTCTCATGGTAATATTACAGGGGAGTTCAACTCTGACCCTTTTCTTCATACAACTCGTGTATGTGAGTCTGTTGTGACTGCCGTGTGGAGCACACCCAGCGACACAAGAGAAATCTCCTTGCGTAGAAAAGGGCACAGATTTGCCTCAGCTGCTCTATTCAGTACAGACAATTTATCTGCTGTTCTGGGGAAGAGAGTTTCTGCAAAGGTCCAGCTAGACAAGACGGGTCTGTGCTGCATACTAATGACAGCCGACTGTTTCCACCACACAGCCTTGTCATCCTGCATTCCAGCCATGTTCTCATGCTGTCACGCTGCGGTGGAGATGGGGCGCTTTATGAGGCAATGCAGCATGCTCTGCTTTGCTACAGCACATGTGAAGCTCCCACTTGTGTTTGTAATTGAATTCGTTATTGTCATGCAGATGAGCTCAGCCCCTAACCCGCTTTTGTGCAGACTTTTTTTTTTTTTTTTTTTTTTTTTTTACAGCAAGTTCAACATATCACGCACTGATTTCCTGATTCAGCAGAAACAGTGACCTGACAGCAGCTGATGATTGTGAAAGCCTTCTGGCCCAGAAGCAAAGCCAGCCACTACACCTGCATAATCCCACAGGCACTAACACCAGGTGCTTTCCAGAAATGTGCTTTCACCTTCTCTTCTCAACTGTACATTTCAACTAAAAATACATCTTTCAAACAAAGTAAGATTAAATCTCCAATATGTTTAGGAACAACTTGGCTTGTTTAATGTTCCTTCTTTCATCTGTTGTAATCTAACCCTCTCGTGTAACACTCACCAGAACAACGAGTGCTAAATAATGCGCCCTTTTGTCCCAATCTGATTACACGGCCATTTTTTTTTTTCCCCCCTCTTCGTTCATATTTCCTGCTCTCCCTTTTTGTCAATCACACTTTCAACCTTCAAGGGCACTGTTTGGGATTTAACAGTGCATGCTAAGCACTGCAGGTACACCCAGACACACACTCATGCACAGATTTACCTAATGGAGCTTGAAATGTTGTGGTCAGGATGAACAAATGAGCAGTGGTTCGTGTATTTGCAGGCTATTTGTCCGGGCGAGATCGGTGCCCCTGTCTAATCCAGTATTACTGACTGGCCTCACCGGTCCTTATTGATTTTTAACTTAAGTGGAAGATAGATCCTCAGAAGAGAGATAGAGTTCATATCTCTGGCTGCCAGTGAACAGGCATTAAACATATTTGAACAGTTAACTGTTTGAGGGACTTGTTCTTAAAAGGGTGAAAAAAACACACATCTTTCTTTATTTAACAGTCTGGCAAGTTGTAGTATTTGACCAGTATTTAAGGGCAAACCAGAGGTCAAGAGCTTCATAAGGAGGTTCAATAAAACCAAACCTTCTGTTAGGTTTTTTTTTAAGTAGGTAAACGAAAAAAGGAAAGCTGTAAGAGTTTGTGCTTCTTGGCAAAACAGCAATCAGCTCTATAAATAGCTCCCACAGACGGTCCTGGCCAATTATTTATGAATAATAATGGAATGACTTGCATGGAGACATGTCACAGTTCAAAACAACATCATCCATCTCTCCTTCCATCTCAGCTCTCATTGCCCAAGGGGAGGCGGTGGGAGTGGGGGTGAAAAGGAAAGGGGGTGGGTGTGTTAGAGGTAAAAAAAAAAAGAGGAAAAAAAAAGAGATGCAAAACAGAAAAATCTGTCATTTTGAGCAACGTGCGAGGTGAAAGTCTGCCTGGCACACTGACACTTAACACATCAACAGGAAGAAAAGGATCCAGAAATAGCAAGAAATCAAATGTCTTCATCAAACAGTGTTTCGGGGTCAAAGGAAATTCTGAGGTGGCTTATTTCCGGATCAAAGACGCGTCTCTGCTTGTTGCTACATACTGTAAACACTCAGAAGATCACAATACGACTGTTCCTTAAGAGGTTTCAGCTAACATTTCTCATCTTTTTTTCCATCTAATGTCACAGTACAACAACAAAAACACTTTCAAATAAAATGTGTCTGACAGAATAGCAATTCATTTTTAAATATATACAGCAGTGACACCAACAGCAAATGCAGTATTTTTCAAGAAAATAGCGGCAAGAACTTGATGGAGCCATAATCCAGTGTCTAGCTGTAGCGGTTTATTACACAACTGCTTTCATTTAAAGTGCTTTCTAAAGGATGCTAGCTGACTATAATGACCAGAGTCACTGGAGCACATCGCATTTTGGGAATTGGACAAGCTTGGCCCATCATCAAACATTACTCAGCATCAGTGTTCAGTTTAGTGTAAATATCAACCGCGGGGGCACACAGAAAAGCCTCTGCCATCCCTCTAGTGCTGCCTCATTTGCATATAAACAGTATAACACTGAAATATTATTGTGACAGCTGCGATGATGGTGTGACGGCAAAGTCGGTTGTAGACTGAGTTATGGATATTTCTGTGTTTTTGAATCGTATATCTGCATATACATATAAACCACATTCAACCGCCGTGAATTAACTACGAGATGAAATGAATAAGAACAAAACCAAAGCCGCTGCGAGCTGACTAACTTGCAGCACTGTGGCGTCTTCAGTATATTTGAAAGCCTCTGTAGTCTGTACTCAGGCAGCGTGCAGCTCGTGTGAAAGAGCATACTGCACACCTCAGGCAAATCATTAGGTGTATTCCTGTATCTGAGCTGCACACGGATAGAAGACTCACAAACAGCGCCTATAGACATAATCCATGTGACACAGACCCCGTTCCGACTTTGAATCGCAAGGATGGATGGATTCAACACATACAGTATGACGCTGAATGAGCACTGAATACTATGCAACAGTGGGAATCAACCGAGGCTTTAAATTTGAGATCCTTCAGCCAATATGGGACCCATAAGAGCTCACAGATTTCCCCAGAGCCCCCCACCTTAATCCTTACTGTGGAAACCAATTGTTGGCTGAATAATCTCCATAATTTTCATATCTCAATTCAACAATTACTGGATGAATGCAGGGATCATCTCCATGCGTTTTTTTCCTTTTTCTTTTTTTCCTCAACCTTCGTTCTATCCTGTGATATATGCCTGAATCAGGGCAATGGCCCCCTGAGTTCTCTCTGACTTTTCTAGGTCACGATGATAAGAGCCAACAGTGAGCCTGTTTCTTATCTAAAGTTGAAAATGTCTTGTATGACATTCAGGCATCCATTGGCTGTTGCTCAAAAAGGTGCCCATGTACAATGTATTGAAGGGTTTAGCATGTCTTCCATCAAAAGACATTCATAAGCAAAACGAATGCTATCTTGCACTGGCTCTACATTGATCTACATGGATCCACACCGAATATATTTTTACAGATTGACATCATTATAGAGCGTAGTGCTTGGTGTTATCTCCTACTGAAAATGTATGGAGCACCATGAAGAGGAGAATCAGACAATAGTGACCATGGACTGTTGAGCAGCTGAAGTCTTGTTCACAACAAGACCGGGCAAAAATTCCAATTGCAAAAGTGCAACAATGATTATAAAGTGTAATAAAAAGGAGAGACGATGTAACACAGTTGTAAACATGGCCGTAAACATGGCTCTGTTCCAACTTTTTGTTGCAGGCATCAAAATCTAAATTTGCTCATATTTAAAAAATACAATTAACATTGATGATCTTTTCTTTGTACTTTTGTCAGTTAAATAAAGGTTCAAATAATTAACAAATGCCAAATGTGAGTTTTTATTGCGTTTTAGAAAATGTCCCCATGTTTCTGGAAATGGGGTTTGTATTTTTAAATTCTGTTTTCACTACATTGTGGTTTACGCTGTAAAATGTTTTTTACTATTTACATTCTTCAACTGTTTCATGCGAACTGATTACTTCATTTATTGCATCATTCTGTCATGTAAAGTCATGGACAAATGAACAAATAAACAAATTAATAAATAATCGGAAAAAATACCGCAATATACCGTGAAACCACACAATCTTTTTGGTCATACCGCCCAGCACTCATAGAGCAGTTACGAAACGATCTTGATTCGGAAGAATAGGTCTATTTGCACCTCAGTCAAGTTTGTTAATTCATTACAACATTAATAAAATCAAGCCTTCCACTGACTGAAAGTGAAATAAAGGTTACTTTTACTATCTCAAAGAGCACAAGGTCGAACATTTAATCGACTGCAGAAGAAAACACATGACAAGTGTCTCCACAGTGATATCGTTGCATATAATTTTGTGTAATTTTGGAGACATTACAGGTGCAAAACATTGTGTTAGGATAAACTGCATGCTTAAAACGTGAGCATCCATGCTGCCACAAAGTGGTTCAGATCTTCTGTATTCATTGCAGGAATAGATGACAGCACCTCCTCTTTGCTGCCTACACTTAGTGTTTTCTTGTAAATGGAAAATGTGCACCACCTGCTACAGCAGAGCAAGCCAGCAGCCTCTCAGCCAGGCCCAGACACACATCTCCTGGTCTTCTGAGTGTGTAGGCGGACTAACTCCTATCCACTTGGTAACAACCCGAATGTCTGCCTACTTCAGTGCCTCCTTCTCCAGGCAGCTTCATCTTATGTGTAGTATGTGCGTTAATGTCGCCGTAGTCTTTTGACACAGACGGAAAGTATATTAGCAGCAATTCCAGCCTCAGATGACGAACCACGCTGCAACCTGATGCACTGCGAGATCGCTGGTGGAGAGACAGACAGAGGAGAGGACATAAAAAATGATCCAAAAGGAGGGCAGAGAAAAGACAGAAAGGGCATCAAGGACATAAGAACATCACTGTGCAGTGTAGATTCCTTAACCAAACTGAGAAATGTTAAAACAAAGATCATTATGCAACGGCCACTGTGGGATTCGGTTGCGTAAAAAGTCAAAGACAGAGGAGGAAGGAGCACAGTTGTTATGTGCTATCTGCTGTAAAAACCAGATCTGAAGACAGAGTGGGAGCAAGTTTCCACCCTCTAAAAAATGACACCTTGTTGTAATGCAGACAGATGGCCTGATATCATCCATCCTGACCATTTTTTTTCCTCATTTTTTTCCTTCTAAATGCACACCCCACCAACTCTGAGCCTCCGTATTCCACTGGACTGACAGGGCCCTGTTGCTTGCCATCTGCCTGCCATGTTTGGCATGAGAGTATGCATTTCCTGTTTGAGCGCTCTCTCTCATTGGGGACACCAGCAATTACTCATTCTGACACTCCTGTCATATAGACAGCTCATCACTTCATTTCTTTAGTCAGTTTAACATCTTATTCACATCTCTTTCAGCTTTATATTCTTTGCTCCAGAGTAAATCAGTTATGACATTTCAAATTACCAAGAAAAACAACTTCGTTGCTCAGTTGTTTCATCTGGGAGTTTTCCCCCCAAAAATTGTTTTACCTCATGCAGAAGTCTTTCTCGGGTTCTTGGTAATAAAAAGCGTTTGAATCAAGACAGAGCAGTTGTTATTTGTTTGTTTTGCTAATGTTTCCCAGTGAATTTCTTACAGAGCCCAGCAGAAATCCAATCTCTACCGATCATCCAGCCAGCTAAAGAAATTACAGTCAATTTGTCAAGTGAACCAAAATCTAATCTGTTTGTTTAATGATATGAAGCTCCTTTCTACAGCACCCACTAAACAGCCTGTTTATAAGTCCCCGTGCCCTTATGGCTTATCACATCCAACATTTAAATACCCTTGAGGACATATCCATCAGTTTTAGAGCTGACATTAACATGCTCTTAGCACTATCTTCAGTGTATATTATGTATCGAATCAGAACTCTTTTATCTGTCATTTAAATAGTAAATCAAACTAAATTAACAGATGAATTTATAACAAAATAACATGAAACGAATTGTTAGTTTCAGCCATGATAATGCGCGATAGTGATGATACATATAACTCTCTTTTACGTTGTCCCTCTCTCTGCCTGGATAAAGTACAATCAATTCAGACTCTGCAAAGATGAGTAAGAGGCTGAGTGCATTAGCATCCTCCGTGCCGATAGAGACACTAATTCACAGCGGTGGCAAACATTTCTTAATGGAAAATAATCACTAAATGACTAAAAGCCAAAGAGATCTGAATAATATTCTTGGTTCTTCCTACTTCACGATTAGTCATGCATCATTTTGTGTGACACTGCCGGATGGAAATGTTTGATGATAAGCAAAAACTACAGGATGCGCATCTTACAGTGCAGCATGAGTCACCCACTGTGTCATCAATAGGGATGCATTGATTATATAGAAAACGTTAATCTACTTTAAAATGACTCATACTC
>JAPQRN010000022.1:14336320-14352833 GCA_037367275.1 Coranthus polyacanthus | reverse complement strand
TAATATTCAAAGCGTTCCCTGAAAGTATTACATTTTATTTATTAAAACGGGACAGTTGTAAAGAGCCAAATAAGTCAAGTGTAACTAGTTACATGTAGAGGCATTATGTAATTAAATGACAAAATAAATGGAACTGTAGTCTGTTACAATTAAAAGTAGTAGTAGTAGTTAGTGATCAAAATGTTGTGGTGAATACAAGGAGGTTACATCAGACTACTTTCTCTTTGGTAAAAAGCTTGTGTGTAGAACACAACATTCACTCTGTTGCTTTGCATCTCTTCATCAGACAGGAAAGCCTTCTTTTGACATATTTCTGGACAACACGAGTCGACAAAGTCACTGAGACAAATGTGTCCTGTCTCTGCATCTACACAGGGTCCATTCTTTTGGCAGTATGTGCTCAAAACTTTGAGTGCTGTTTTTGTTTTTGATTGTCTCGTTTTCATCTGCCAATCAAATCATTCGCCCAGTTTAAAACATTTCGTAAAAAAGCCATCGGATGTAAAAAGTTACATTACTTTGATGAAGTAATTAAAATAGTATTTTTTAAACAGGGTAACAAGTAATCTGTAACCTATTACATTTCTAAAGTAGAACTCCAAACAACGTGTACGTATAGATATCAGTAAATATCTTAACAGACAGAGGAATCTTTGAGTAGAGTTGGTAATCATTGTCTTGTGTTTGTGTTTGTGGGAATGCCTGTGAGGACATGCATGTGTACGTGTGCAAGGAAGAGTAAGTTTGCTTATTAGCAGGCCTCCTGTTGGTGTTCACAGGCCAATCTTTTTGAGCTTAACACTTTGTCCCCCTAAAGACTACAAGTGAAAAGAGAAAAACAAGAAATGTTTGTCCGGAGCAACCACAAGGCCACAGTGTTCCAACCACAAAGCCTTCTTTACATTCGTGTGATGACATATCACATCACGCACTGTACGTGATGCACATGTGTTTATACTCTCCCTGCACTGCAAGCCATACACATAATGTCAGTAGCAGTTTAGACGAGGACCTCAGAGTTACCAGCACATAAAAATACGGTGCTTTCAGTAAAAAAATAAATAAAAAATAATAATATCTGAATAACCGCAGCAGGCTACGTTTTTATCCCAAAAGAGAGTTTACTTCAAAATGAGATCTTATTCATGTGGTGAAGTAACCTAACATGGACAAATTACTTGAAGCAAATGCCAACCATGGCTCCACAATGGCAAACTGCTCTGTGACAATGGCACGGAGTGGCAGTAAATGTCATTGTGCTCCATTAAGAAGTCTTCTGTCTGTACGCCATGGCCTTCAGAGCCTAATGGACTTTGGGGCCTTTGGCAGGTCATTTCTTCCAGAAAGGGAATTCCTGCTTTGTCGTGTCTCTGGTGGCAACTGAACACAGGGATAAGGCACTGTATTACTCAGTCAGAAAAGCCAGTGAGGATGACAGGATTAGGCCACAGACAGCAGGGCAGCCTTGAATCTTAATAACGCTCCACACAAGACAAACACACGAACACACATAGATATATATATAGACTCAAAGGCTTCAATTTCCTTTCCATAAAATGTGCTTGATAAAAATAGCCCAAAAAACAATATCCATTAAGACACAGAAAAATAAAAAAAATCTGCTAAATAGAGTTAATAAAGATGGCAGTAAAGTTAGTAGAAGTTTAAAAACTTTTTTTTTTTATTGTCCTCAAACTGGTTGTTGAAGGCTAATACAGGAAAAGTCACATTTTCCAGTAACATGTGCTCCCAGGGGGTAGCAGCATGACCAAATGAAATGTGATGACAAACACTGAGTGCTCTGATGGCTGAGTGCCTGTTGGGAGGAGCGTGAATGTGTGCATCTGTGTGTTTATGTGCAGAGTGTTTGTGGTTGTCCTCTACGTGCTTCCCCCCAAGATTTAGCCCTCCACTGCACTCCTACCTCCCTGTGGTTGAGTGGGGGGTCCCCCATGTACTCCCTGGCGTTCCCACGCCTTGGCCGACGCTCTTTGACATTGCTAACGTAAACAGATGTTTAGCTGTGACAGGAAATGGCCGACTTCTGAGGGTCTGATGGAAAAGAAACCGTTTGTCTCCGTGACAGAGGACAGTGGGGAGGTCATATTACAGCAAAAAAAACAGCAAATAATCTGTCCCAGGCGAGTGTGTGTGCGTGCGTGTGTGTGTAGGGGTGTTGGGGATTCAGGAGGTTGTATGAACAATCTCTGACCTCATATTCAAGGTTAAACAGCTGAATTCACCTAGTTGGGTTTCACAGCTCTGACCTTACTGACCCAAAATACTGTCAGGCCTGAAACTCAGTAGAAGAACACATTGTTCTGATGAAACTAAAGCAAAGGGAACAACACTTGAATGAGCAAAAATGAGACGTATAATTAATGAGAGAGAAATAAACAAAGACAACACGACATTTGTACCGATAATCAACATCTGCTTGACCGTTGCAGGACCATTACAGCGGCAATTAGCAGAAACAGAAATAGAATATTATTCACAATTATGTTTTCATTCGCGTGTACTTAGGGAGCTGATCCTATCATGTTGCACCTCCCTGTTTCCACAGTAGTTCAGAGCAGACACACCAAACACCAGCTCTAGAGAGGTTTTACTCTTTTTTTTTAAGGTTTAAGTGATGGCCTAGTGAAATAGCCATAAAAATGAATGCTTAATTCAGAGGATATGACACAATGAAAAGTACCATTATAGTGAATGAATTACGTATTTCTCCAAATTTGAACAGCGTTGGAAACACAAGTTATAAAACATAGGCCAGAGACATTTTTAGATATTTCAATCTGGAAATGCCCCCATCTAGAAATACTGTGGGTTTAAATGACAGCAATAAAAAAAAGCTAATAATGAGTAGAATGTGAAGTGAACATTAAGTGAAGCCTTTGAGCAAATGAGCAGCAGTTCAACTATCATCATTAAAATAAGCAACTCAACTTCTGTTTTCTTATCATATTGAACCTTCACATTGTCACTGTGCCTCAGTTAAAATAACTGCACATTTTTGCTACTGAGATGGTCACTGCATTAGGGTCATCAATCGCAGTCATAAAGTTTTGCGGCGCATGGCAGACATGCTCGGCTGACTACAACTTCGACCCTGACCAATCACACGTGTCAGGTACCAGGGACAGGCGCCACTATATCAGCGTTCCGACAGCATCAGTCTTCTTGACGACGTTTAGTGAAACACTTGTGATCTTACATGTCAGGAGCTCTCAAAGCCAGGACAAGGCGAAACAACGTGCTGGTCTATTTTGCCAACACTGTCAGAGTTATGCTCATTTATCTGTTGGAAGACAAAGCTGAGATGATTGATTGAAATTTCATGATCATGTGAAAACTAATGGTGAATATTTTGCTATGTGCAACAGAGTTGTAAAAGTATGACCACGTGATCAGAGGAAAGAAAAATGCAAAAATTAGTTTTCTTTTTGATGCCCATACTTTACCTTTTTTCCTGCACTGTGACCTCTTTGCTGTTCTCTGTCATGGAGATGAACAGCTCCAATTACTCGTTACAAAATAATGAAAAAATAATTATGCACTCATTACTACTCAGTAAGTATTACTCAGCATTGTGTAACTAAATTAACTAGGTGTTTCAATAACCGAAGTTCACCTATGCCACCAAAAACACTTACAAAAACACACTGCTATAAATATCAAGCACAAATGAACTCCAATGGATCTGTGCAGGCATGGAAGAGGATACGTTAACATTTCTTCTAGTATTAGGGTTTCATTTTATCTTCAGCCACTGCTCATCAATCTCAGTGAGTGTTTAACATGGAAGTAAGTCAGGATGGGCTACTCTTCTCTTCTTACTTGATCCAGGTACTTTCATCTCTTACCAACTGAGCAAAAATCCAATGAAACGATGGGACTGAGGCCAAAGTAGACTTCCTTGTGGACAAACCACAGGCAAAAACCAGAAGACCTTGGAATGTGTCACCTCCTGAACACCATCCTCCAGCTCTATGAACAATTCTGGAAGTGGATGAAAGAAGAAAAATATATGAAATATATGAAAATAGGAACAAAAACAGGAGCAGCTGAGGTGACAATACTATCTATCTCCATTTTCATATTAATGCCTAAGTCCATGTGGTGATGGGCCAGAAGCTCCTCAGGGCTCATGAAAAGGGCAATTTAAATAGATCAGGCGACAGCTGACCGCTACAAGATTTGCGAACCAGCCACTCCATTAGCGCTGGGCTACCTCTGTTCTGGGGCAATCTGGAGCAAATCACAGTGGCACTAAATGGGAGTGCAGGATGCCTGCTGCAGGAAGGAGATAAAAGTGTGTGTGCTTGGTCCTGTGGGTCCGCTGGCTTCCATCCCACTACTGCATGACTGCCTGCTGACGTTTGGCATGCAAAACATACACTTGAAATAACACTGATGACACATCTGCATCTCCTTTATGTAATGAGCTCAGGCCAAAAAGGACGCTCAGTTCCAAAAAGAAACGCGAACATGCAATACATACAAAGAGAAAGACACTCAAGCTTATGCGTGGAACTTACACATAGATGTCTGCAGGCATTCAAAGTGAAAGGAGAGGAAAAACTGTAGTGAATATCAGACAGTAGAGTCTGGGGACAGAGAAAAAGCTGAATGAAATATTAATGGGAATGAAATATTAACTTCATTCTTCTATTGAACTCTGAAGTTTTGGGAATGCAGTGTTTTTTTTTCAGTAGTATGTTTACCACTCCTTAAACCTGGAGGACTCCTGAAGAGAGGCGAGAAGACTGTCCAGTGACCAGTCCAGTCTTCTCATACGTGTCCACTCTCTTTCAGATGTATGCAGGGGAAATTACGAAATGTGCAGTGCCTTGAATGGTAGGCGGTGTCGGAGAAGCTGTTTTGTTGGACAGGTGCCATATTATTTATACTCTGACAGCGAGAGGCACACAGATGGATTCAGTGCATGAAGCAAGTACGGGATGTGTGATGCATACATCTATCACACAAACATGAAATGTTAAAGTCACATGCAAACAAACTCACAGATAAGACGATGTGAAAAAGAAAAAAAGAACTGCACACAGAAACAAGCTCTTTCTCTTTCTTCTCACCCCATCTGTTGACATCTCATCTTCACGGTAAACAACAGACACACATACACAATTCCCCTAGAAGCACGTGCCAAGCTCCATATAATGCAATGTAAAGATCCGCTGAGAATTAGAGTTAATGACAGGCTTAACATCTCCATGTATCTCTTCATCTTAATCCTCCAACAAGTGGAAGGGAAATAGAGCACTGTATGATCAGGAGTATCAAATGCCTTTGATAGTACTAGACTGTAATTGAGGTTTTGCCCTTGACTTCCAGTTTGTTTAGTATAGTGACGAATTGATTAAGTGTACAAAAATGTTAAAAAAAGAAAAGAAAAAGTGATTACCAACACAATATCCAAATCACTGAGGGTCATCACTGGTTGTCAGAGCTCATTTCTGACAATAAAGAAAGCAGCAAATCCTCAAACCTAGTGTTTGCTCTATATTCATTTTGCAGTGGTTCACCACCCCAGCATGGAAATTACTATCACCGCAAACACGTAAACATTGTAATTTAGCTTTAAGGTTATCTACAACTGAACTAAGTGTAGTCCATGTGCTTTAAAAATACTAATTATATACTAATTACAAATATTATTAACATTACAACCTCAACTTTAAACACATATGAGACACAAAGACCAACAGATATGAGACAAAACTACAATTATTGCCTAGAGCTGTATTAAAATTGCAGAGGAAACACCGTAGTGACAGTTTGACCTTCTCACTTAATAATTACCCAGTACAAAAGCAAATTTACGAGCCATTTTGTTCATTTATTGATTAACTGAAAAATTGTTTCCTACTATCAGTGTTATAGCTTACTCCCCCTATTAGCCCTCTTGTGTCTGTTCTCAAGGGCAGCAAGTCAACTTTAAATGCCTTGAAAATAACCTGAAACATCTGCCTGGTAGAGTGCAATTATTAAACTGTCACCATCAGAATAACAACACCTGATGTGTTTTGTGCGAGCTTTAATCGTTACTTTATTAGATAGTCATGCCAGAGCAACAGATGCCCCCCTCTTCTTTACTGTAGACTGTCAGGTACCATGATGCCCTCTGGCAATAATTGCACCTGACAAATGAGCCTTGACAAAGGAATGGCGGGTGGTCAACCTCTTACTGATTTGACAGAGAAACTTAATTGAAACTATCAATCAGAGCCGCAACCCTCTATCTCTTCTGTTCTGACTTTCATTCTTTCCTGCATAATCCAGTTCTCCCACTCGCAGCTGCATAAATGTATCTCCTCTTCTGTCAGTCTCGCTGCTTCTCATGCTCACTTGCACATGCATATTAAGACCTATGAATGTGTGCAAAATCAATACAAAAAAAAAAATATTGCCTCTCTCTGCTGGCTCTCCATCCTCATCATCCCCCTACAGTGCACAAACACAGTACTTGTTCATCACATCATGACAATTCTAATTAATACATCACCCCAGCATGTCTCTGCTGCTTTTTTGTTCCCTGTGCAAAAACAGAGTAGAAGCTTTTTTTTTTTTGTTTCTCCCCCAAATCACCACAGACGAACACGAGGATGTCACATTCACTGGCAGGGAAGAGAGGATAGAGTGAGAACAAAAGGAAATACCTCCCCGTGCCAGCGAGTAAAGGGTTAAGCCTATTACAGAAGACCAATCAGGACTGGGGGAGCACTGCAAACCTCCGCAGTAAGAGAGAGAGAGAGGGAGTGAGAGAGGGAGCGAGAGAGGGAGAGGAGAGCAGAGCGGGAGATAGAGAGATACCCGGAGTGTGATGGTTTGCACTCTTATCCAGACAGCAAGGCAGGGAGGGAGCGCAAAATAGAGTTCGTGAGATGAGGAGTAATCATACAGCAGTCCATATGGATGGATAAAAGAAAAGAAAGGGGACAAAAGGAAGAAAAAGAATCCCATCAACATCCATGTCAGGACTAATCTCAGTGGACTTGAACATCTGGAACAGCTGTCAATTACATGACCTTTGTATGTTCATCAACATTCAATCCTAATCTTTGGATTACTACTGGAAGGACACTGATACAAGCCAGCAGTTTGTATTAGTCGACCTAGATTGTTGCAGAGCTGGAAGGAGAGGGGACAGCGTGGTGTATGGACCAGCTCCGGAGCATCTGTGTTTACCCTGCATGGTGAGCTTTGCTGTGTGATCATGGGGCACTCTACTTATTGGTTTGATTTACAGCACTCCACAGAGTAGAGTGTATGTGACAGCGAGGAAAACACAATGCAAAACATCTGTCGCCACAAAAAACAAACAAACAAAACCAAATGCACGGCATTAGAAACCACTGATGGCATCATTTGCTACATGACATCACTTTTATTCTGTATTGTTTAATCTAGAAACAAATGGTTATGCTTAAAATGTACTTGGAATTGCTTGAATTATTTTAAACTTTGTCATTGCAAGTAGCTGCTAACGTAAGCATTATATTCTGAGACGCTTTTGAGCATTTTGTGTCTTACACAACATCATATTAAGGACTGTCACTCCTTACCAAACAAGAAACTTGATATGTAATTGTGCACGCATCTTTAAATAGAACTTTCCAAGCACAAATTCCCCCTTTTACGCGATACAGGCATGACACTCGCTCACATGTACTGACACTGACATACATTAGTAAAGTATGACATTCCTTTTTTGAAACAACCTTGAAGAATGACCGACATGTTCCTCTGAAGAGATTACATGGTTCATATACACTGACACATGAGGCTTTCACGTCCTCATGACAAATTCCTAAAGGAATCACACTGTGCTAAAGCTGTGAGTGTATCCTATCATAAAATTTGTATGACCATTTCATCACCACCGTAGCATTCACATCTATAATTTACATTAATAATTTACACTGTGCACAACAAGAATAGCAAAATATTACAACTAATCTGTAATACGAGAATGGGGTGCTGAGACACAATACCAGTTGCTTTTTGCAGCAGCCTTTCAGTGCTATAGATATGTAAATGCAATGATAGAAACATCAGGTGATGCACATGAACACAATAAGACATCAGAGCTTGTTGCTATGTTAATGAGTTTCCTTGTCCCTGCTCAAGTGAGGATATGTTTATTTTCATTAACGCATCCCCTCACTTCCCTCTCCTACTCCCCCTACTCTCTCTCATCCTTTACCCTATCCTTTTTCTCTCTTCAGGTCACTGTGTAAAAAAGATGGGCGACTGAAGGACAGGTGATGTTGTTAGCAGTTCCTGCATCCTAAAGTCCTATTCTTGTCCTCCATCTCTGTGAAAATCTATAAGGCAGTTTATCCATCTGAGAGACTCATTTCCACTTTTCCATGTGGAGAATTGTGCGTATTCCTGAATCGCTGAATCAACCCCCCCCCGTTCCATGTAAACATAAAAACACTGTTGATCGCAAATGTCATGGTGATCACAAATGTCATGGTGATTTGACACACATGAACTCTAATAATCTGCTCCGCTCACGCAATCTCCCGTGATTGAAGTTTCAGCATGTGGAGAAGCAAACTGGAGACTTGTGCTCGATTTACAAGTCAATGGCGACTGGAGCCAGGCGTACAGAGACTGATGAGAAAGGTGCAGAGTGAAGGCCTGTTCCATTAGTACTCCCAAGGGAGGCATGCGCCTGGATGCTGCCCGGACGCACTGACCTCTCCTGGACAGATTCTGTACGTTACTATGGTGTACAGTGGGGAATCTACATGGCTGACTGACAGACTCTGCCTCTTGGAATACAACATATGGATATAACTATTTGTGTGCATCAACAGATCTGACTACTATCTCCTCATGGGTGACAAAAAAGCAAAAAACAAGCATTTGGATTGTGCTACATTCCAGCACTTTGCAGAGGAAAGAGTCTGTGTTTCTTTGTTTTCTTGGTTGGCCGTGTCCCTTCTGTCTGGGAATATCAAGAGATTATAAACAGGAGGTGGCTCTGACACACTGTCCCCATTCCACTCGTTTGTCGATGTTCCCGCCATCACCAAAGCAAACACACCAGTCCAAACGAAACATCTGAAAAGGACATTAGCCTACATTCTCTCACCTCCACTGGGTGCAGGTGGCTGATTCCTAAGCTTACTTGCCTTTGAGGTTAGGAAGGAAAAGCTGGCAGTACAAAGACAGACAGGTGCTTTTTTGGCCACCAGCCTCTCGGGGAGGGACTAGCAGTGAAAGGAGAAGCCTCACTGGGGGCCCTGCTGGAGCACAAACTTTTTTCACTGGCTCTCTTTGGAAGTGATGCTCATCTCTGTGGATACAAAATGGAATCTATGGCCTGATTACACAGCCCCGGTATTCAGATAGAGCTGGAGGGAAGGGTAAATATTTCTAAAAACTATTTCTTTTTGGAGCCCCATTCAGATTAGATTAATTTCTCCGGGGGAGGCTGGATGATTTTAATATTGCATGTGCTAATCAGTGTTTTTAATTTAGTGCCTGTATATGAACATTTTTCTACCAATATTTTGGCGTGTACTCAGTAAATTTATTCCCATCCAGACAAACACCTTGCATTGAAGTGTAGAGACTCGAACATCAAAGTGTGGCTCTGAGAATCAAATGTCAAATCATGCACTACCTCCTATATTTAGGCAATGACTAAAATGCCATGAGAAAAGACGAGTTTAGTTACTGAGGGCCTATGCGTATTTTAGTAGCCATCTCCTGAGAGTATTTCCATCTAAATGTGGCTAAAATGTGCTGACCTCTGGTCCATATTGATTATGCATAAATGCTAATGAATTAATTTGATATCACCTTAAGAGTGTTATTCAATAGAGACTGGAAAATGTTCCATTCCACATCTAATCATGTGGTAATTACATTTTAATTGTTCCAAAGCATTACATAATGAGCTTCCACTTTAGCTGCAACAGTCTGACCAAGGATAGCGCTATGAGAAGTGAAATCTGAAAGAGCTATGATTGTTACTAGTTAGTTCTGAAAAGTGTGATCTGCAGGGCAGTCTGGGAAAACATTCTATTAAAGATTTTCAAACTCAAAAGACTTCCTTATCATAACTGGCATGGATTCTCAGACCTCTGTTAATATTTTAAAGATGCACAAACTATCCTCCTTTTCCATCTTTTACGTTCCCTTTCTCTCTTCTCTTACATGCAGGATAATGCATATCCTTCCCCACCCGGAACAAGAAGCCACCATGAGCAACGTCACAGTCACCGACAACACTGAACCCATCAGCCGCACTATGAGTCCGGCCACTCCCAGCCCATATGCCTACCCTGTTAGTTTCCAGATCTCTCTGACTGGCTTCCTCATGCTGGAAATCATCCTGGGCCTGAGCTCTAACCTCACTGTGCTTGCCCTCTACTGTATGAAGTCAAACCTCATTAGTTCTGTCAGTAACATTGTCACTATGAACCTCCACGTGTTGGATGTACTTGTTTGTGTGTGCTGCATCCCCCTCACCATCGTGGTGGTGCTGCTCTCCCTGGAAGGAGACACTGCCCTCGTCTGCTGCTTCCACGAGGCCTGTGTCTCCTTTGCCAGTGTTGCAACCGCTGCTAATGTGCTTGCCATCACCCTTGATCGCTATGACATCTCAGTAAAACCAGCCAACCGGGTGCTGACCATGGGCCGTGCCCTGGCCCTGCTGGCTGCCATTTGGGTGCTATCCTTTGTTAGTTTCCTTGTACCCTTTATTGAGGTGGGCTTCTTTGCTCAGGGTCATGCTGACCTGAACCAGACTGTGGTGGAGAATGTTGTACACACTAACCAGTACTACACAGAACTTGGCCTCTATTACCACCTGTTGGCCCAAATTCCCATTTTCTTCTTTACTGCTGTTGTAATGCTCATCACCTACTCGAAGATCCTGCAGGCGCTCAATATTCGCATTGGCACACGTTTTCATGCTTCTCAGAAGAAGAAGGCTCGCAGGAAAAAGCGTCCTTCTATGACGGCCATGACAACACAGCAAGAGGCCACAGATGGATCCCAAAGTAGTGGCAGTCGCAACCCCACACTGGGCATGCGAACCTCTGTGTCTGTCATCATCGCCTTGCGCAGGGCCGTTAAGCGCCACCGAGAAAGGCGAGAGCGCCAAAAGAGGGTTTTCAGGATGTCCCTCCTGATTGTGTCTACTTTCCTGCTGTGCTGGACACCCATCACAGTACTTAACACAGTTATCCTGAGTGTGGGTCCCAGTGACCTGATGGTTAAATTGAGACTGGGCTTTCTGGTCATGGCTTACGGGACAACTATCTTTCACCCACTACTCTATGCTTTTACTAGGCAGAAGTTCCAGAAAGTCCTAAAAAGCAAGATGAAGAAGAGAGTGGTGTCGATCATAGAGGCAGATCCTACTCCTAACAATGCCATTATACACAACTCCTGGATCGACCCAAAGAGAAACAAAAAGGTGACTTTTGAGGACAAAGATGCCAGACAGAAATGTCTGTCTTCGGAGGACATCGAGTGAAGGAACTCATTATCTTAATGCAGTATGCAGTCAATAAAAGCAGCTAAACTGACATCATGTCGTGATGAAAAAGGGAACATGTTAATCCAAAGCAGTAATGTAAACAATATGTGCAATAGGATGTATAAAAACCAGGTGGAGGTGGATAATTTATTACTATTTATTGAGAACAAAAGTAGGTTTCATAGATATACTATATACTGTACTGTAGATATTGCATGGCTTTTGTAACAGTAGCAAACTCTAGTACATTGCGTACAAAAATATATAGAGAGAGAAGCAGGGAGAGAGAGAATTAGAAATTGTTATGTATATGTATATATGTATATTTATAATAAATTTTGTGTTCTCTCACATAATGCAGCAAAAGGCTTCCTATTCTCCCCTCCCCCAAGTAAACTGTTTGTGATTTTGTAACGGCTGTAAGATTATTCCCATTCATCAACATGCAACTTAGTTTGACACCAATCCCCAGTGACCACTGACCTTATTGCCTCAGAGTCCTCGAAGGGAAGGCCGTCAGACAAAAATGAAACTAGGTATGAGAAGGCAACAAAGGCAGGTCAAACATGGATGGTTAGGAAACAAAAAGAAGGGGTACGGCATGTTGTATTGCAATATTTCAGAATCTATCGGGTGCTGTTAACAGTCATTGCATTTAGGGCTAAAGAAGAACACTTGCATTCCTCAGACACGACAGCACGCCACAGTTCTCATCATTTTGTTTTGACGTGAACCAGATGTAATCAAAACCTCGTCTGTTTTACTTTAGCAGTCACTTCTTTGAGCCAAGTGGAAAATCTATAGTTGCCTTATTTTTTTGGTATGATGAATTGAGATTGACTTCATGGTGAGACAGGGACTGTGACAGGAAGAGCACATACTATAAATGAAAAAAAATATTGTTTTGTGACAGAGTAATAACATGTTTTCCACGGGAAGTTATTAAATTAAACTAAAGGAAAATTATGAAAATGGTTGTATTATGAAGTTGTCTGACTTTAATAACACTAGTCTAGCAACAATGCTTTCATAATAAGCAAATCAGTAACTGCAATAAAGAACTGCAAACATCTTAAAGCCTAATAAAAGATTCTGTTTACAATACACAATAACAGATAATGAAGTTTTTCTTCCCTGCCTGTGAATGTCTAACAATAGTGCATGGCCTCTTTGGTTTGTCAAGAAATTAGACAGTGAAATTGTGCTTCCAAAGTGGCTGCTGCTGGAGATTACACTGTAACGCAGCCAGCCTTGTATTTTTTGGCTTAACTTGTCTATGAACTAAGAATTGCCCTAAATACATAGGAATTATTTATTCATACAGTTGCAGAATGATTTCAGTAGAAAGAAAAAACTGTCAACTTTTTACTTTTTTACCAGTGTGCGGACTAATATCAAATCTAGATGCAGAGTTAACAATACTCATTAGCATATAAAGCCATTTTCAGCCAGCCTGTCAGCTCACTTCATTACAACCAGGTCAAGAATTACATTGTCTACACTGTGGATATACACGCAGTGCATTCACATGCAAGCATGAAGGTGCACGCAGATGGATTTGCACACTGTGCTCCACAGTATTTTTCAGTAATGAGCTTATTACGCCCATGCTGTCTTAGGTACAGTAGAAAAATTGAAGAGCCCTTTAGATCCTGAGAGCACTGGGCCGTTGGCTACCGGAGTGATTATACAACCTCAATCAGATGCTTCCCTGGCCGCCAGTGTGTGGTTTGTAGCGCAACAGAGAGAGCTGATATTGATGCTGGCGAGATTCTTTATGACCCCGCTGTAAACAGGCAGTGTGGATGTTGCGGTGCCTTGAGGGTAAGCGTGTGATTGAGAGTGGCGATGGGATCACAGCCAACAACAGATTAGTTGAGGGGAGGGAAAATGACCTATTATGAGATGTAACACTGAGGACAAACTTAACACACACATGCATGTGAAAGTCCCCAGCCCCGACTCAAATGTCAGGTATTTTGTCGGGTATATTCAAAACTTCATCTGTGTTAGTGGACAAAAAAAAAAATCATTTTCATTGATTGCGTTCTAAAATTACCTCTCAATGAGCAATACAATTACCACCAACACGACTTTGAGGTCACAGTTTATTTTCCATTATGTGTAGCCAAAAAAAGGCCTTATAAAAACAACCAGCACAGCCTGTTGTTGTGATTGAATGGCCAACACTCTATTATTCCGTCTGGCATTCACCTCATGTTAATCATCTTCTGTTTGGGTTGGGGGGGCGCTGCTCTCAAAAATCACTCAAGATACTGATGTATCCATCTGCTTAATGCAATTTCCAGATGACACAATCTGTGTGAAATGGGGCTCGGTGCTTTTCATGTTGATCAAAGTGTGCCAAGCATTGTGCATTTTACTATTTACTATTTTTGTCATTGTATTCCCAGCATTATGGCTGTTAACATAAGCCTTTCAGCTCTTTTTGTAATCCTTCAGTCGTGCCATTAAAGGGGAAACCACTAAAAGCACCGAATCTTTCCTTACATTACTTTTTTTAAATTAATAGTATTTTCTTCCAAAAGTACACTCAAAAAAATCTTAAATCTGCGCAGACAATCATACGCCAGGAGGCAGACCGGTACTAACACAGGTTACGGATCAGAAAGGATGCTCTTTGGTTTATTTATTTATTGGTTTATTATTTAAGTGTGCTCTGGTTTGCTCCTGAAAAGAGTTACAGGTTGAGTTGCTCTTTTAATACCGGAGATGTGTGCCAAAATATCATTCAAGGCCTCAAGCAACAGTATATTGTAAAAGAATGATGTATAATTAAAGCCGCATTAAGCATTTTTCGACTAATTAAGGCAGAAAAAAACAGGATAGCTAAGAAATACCACTGATAATCAAGTTAATTACATGTTAACATGAAATGTTTGCTTAACGATACATAAAAGAGACAATACACAGTACAGTAGTTGTAGCAACATGCTCTGTCATCTTTCAATAAAAATGTATATTTTATTATGTTTAATCTAAGACCACAATGCAGAAAGTATCCCTGTTTATTGTAAGGATGATTACTAGAGGTGTGAATTTTATCTGGCCTCACAATTTGATCTGATTACAACTGCATCTCAATGTGTCGCATCCTCAATTTTCTCCATTACTGCGCTCGGCTATTTTTTCCATTAATACGAGCAGCCAGGTAAACCTGAACTCCCTTTTATTCACGAAATGCTTAAAAAAAAATAAATCACACTACAGCAGTACCTTATCTGTGGGACACACCTCAGTACACAAATATTACAAAAGCAAAATGAATCCGCCTGCAGTGCATTACAAGTAGAGGCAATATTCACTCACCTCGCGACTCTATTATGATGTCCGCATTGCAATTTGAATTGAGAATTTTCCACACCTCTGATAACTGTAAATATGTCGTTTATTATTCCTTTCCAATAATGGACAGTAAATCAGTGATGTTGACATGGGGACACACCCCAAGGTCAGTATTGCTGGTTAGCATATTAGATATATTAGCAGACCACCCCCCTCTAACCTAAGACCTGCAGAGAAATGGGTCAATAGCAGAGGTTCAGTGACGCTTCGCTGTGATCCTTATTAGAATCACTTGACCTATCTGTGTCCTTTTCCTTCTCCATCAAAGCCTCTACTTGCTGCTATCTCTATCGCATACATTATGGCCTTGCCTCTCTCAGGCAGCCATCCCCAATTCAGATGCCATCTCTTCAGGGCCCCTCTCTATCCAGCCGCAGACACAGAATAAAAGCCTGGGAAATCACATTACTCTGTCCGTTTGGAGCCATTATTGCATTAGGTCAGCGAACACTCAACTGTAATTCTGCTTTTGTAGAGAAGAAGAAAGAGAATTGAGCACACCAGCCAGCACATCTTGACAAATTGTTGCTTGTGGTCATTTTCCAAATGTTACTCTCACCAAGCCACATTTAGAGAGACGAGAGGACACTTTATGGAGTAGGAAGATGTATGACTCTGATATACAACCAATAATCTCTGTACAAGAAAATCTATGGCTGCGAGAAACCAAAGGTAGACCGATGCAATGACCTGTACCTTAACAGCATCATTGTGTGTTATTGCAGGAAATAACTAACCTGTCTGCCTTCAAATCGATGCTTTGTAGATTACTGTTCTCTGTTGTTATCAGCACAGAACAGATATTTAATGACACTCAAACGCTCTCCTGCATTATCTACTCTACATCACAGAACGACCAAACACTGCAGAAGGGAATGGGGTGCAAATGGGGACAAAAGGCGTTGCATGCATGTAGACAAAAATGAATAGTGGTGGACTAAAGAATAAAATCCTTTGATATGAGGAAAACTGCCCTTGCACAAAAAGTGCTAATATCATTAAGCAAGTTTATAGACCGTTCAGAGATTAGAATTTTTTTGCATTTGATTAAAACTGCACTGTGAAAACTTGATTATCCATTTGGAAATGTGGCTTACACAGAGGAAGGGGGGGGGGGGGAAGCATATTAAAACGTGCAGACAAAGAGAAGTTAAAGGTTTCGTACCCACTGCAACTGTGTGTATCCTGCGTTTGTGTTTAGGATACAGCTTGTGCTGCTATGCACGTACATCTAGTGCACGCAGCCATGTGTCAGCCCAATTGTTTTATCAGGCAGTGACAGAGTGTCAACCACTGTGTGAGAGAGGGGAGACAGCAGAGAGAAGATTGCTGCCCTCCAGCTCTTCTGACAGTGATGTCTACTGTCTGGTGATTATACCGCTGCACATGGAAAGATATGAATGGGATCACCACCACAGAGCTCACTAACACAGCCTGGCAGTGTAAGTGACGCTATATAGTGAGTATTAACACGTTGTATCTATTTGACGCAAACAAAACAGACCATTATATTTCAGATTTCACTCTCCTCAAGCGTCGTCGTGTTACAAGACAGTTGCAAAGTCGCAGTTGATAACGTTTATTTTCTGCATTCACAATATTAGGACCTGGAAGTCAAAG
>JAPQRN010000022.1:14312993-14336220 GCA_037367275.1 Coranthus polyacanthus | reverse complement strand
AAGAGGCTCATGAAGTGATTCAATTATCAGAAAAAGAAACCAGAAACTACATTTTTGGAGTATATTTCGATATATTTCTACATTATATTAGAGGTCGACCGATAGTGGATTTTTAAAAGCAGATATAATAATGATAGTTTGGAGCAGGACAATCAAATGAAATTATTAAACTAGAAAACCATTCCACAAATTTGATCCTATGTTTAACAACAAATATTAAACGTAGGAAGAACAGGCTTTTTCTACCATACATTATAAAAGTCAGATGAAGTTAGAAAGATGACAGTTATTCCAACAGCTACCGACCTGTGTGTGCGTCGACCTCAACACTCCGAGTGCAGCAGTTCTTCTGTCGAGTCCAGTGTTTCTTTTAAATCTGAAATGTAAAGTGAAGTCTGCATTATTATCACACACCTGTAGCCCGCGGTGTCACCATCGCCACCTACAGGCAGCGACAAGAAATGCTGCAGCAAGTCACGTCAACTTTATGAGCACATTTAAAACAACGGAGGATGCGCAGTATACTGTGATCGTATGTAATAATAGCAGAATTCAAAGAAGTAATAAGCAAATAAATGTAGTAGTTTTGGTGGAGCTATAAACAATTGTTAAAACTTTCGACCTAATGGCCCTTTTGGAGGCTATATTTTTTGATGCAGAATAACTGAAATGCTTCCGACTATACTGAGTTTCAAATATATTCTTTAACCTCAATGTTAGACTAATTAACTTAAAAAAAAATATATCTAATAAATAGTTCCAGCTACAGCTCCAGCTACACCACATGATGTTCCCGGAACTGCGACAGGGAAGAAAAGTACACCTGAGCTCCTTCACCTGACCGTAACAAGAAATGAATGTGGTCTTATTTTATTATTCAAAAATTCTTACTGGTAACCACCATCAGAGGTGCAATAACGTCTTGTGTGACTGGCGGACTCAGTCTATAAATATCATAACATCATAACATTTATTGAAGGCCGACATACTCAGCACTGCATGCATCACTATGTCAACAGGACAAACATATCTATTGTATCACTCCGTATTTGTGTGTGGCACTATTCTACAAGAATCCTGTGCATAAAACTTGAAAACACAACTGCTGAATTTGTGAATGTTTAGCATACGTCTTACAAGCGAGATACGTTTTATGAAGCCCGAATACGACAGGTGCGTATAGTGACAGAGCATGAAAATGAACGGCGCTTTCAGGTTACATCATTCCGCAAAGTACACAATCACCTTAGCCTGACCATCTGCTTGTTGCAGGCATTTTACTATAATGACTCTCCAGTCTGAGGAGCTGTGACCTCTGAGATGGTGATGAGAGGAGAGCAATCAAAGCGCATTCAGTTCTGCTACTGTCATTTGCCCGCTCTCAAAAAGCTATCACAGGGTGCAGCTCCTTGCTCCTCAACACTCCTGAGACATGCAGTCAAACAGGATAGCAGCTATCAGTTTCTTTCACAGAGGAAGCCACGGTGAATACACACCGCGAGCTGAATACAGTGGAAAGGGCAAGATATACAGAGCAGTCCTGGGAGCTGAATTCTGTTGGTAAAAAAAAAAAAAAATTCAAAAGGAGGAGTGTACTGAAGGCTACGCTCAACAATTCCCTCGGTGTCTGTGGTTGGTGTGCAATACCCATGCAATTTATGTGTTTACGACTGAGCCAGTAGCTGTTTGTATTCCTTTTTAAAAGGCACACAAAGACACAAATAAAGCTATCCTTCTGAGTCTTCTCTAATGAATGAGCTTTTGGAAATGAGCCTGTACATGCTATTTCAGCGACAACTATTTATATTCAGCTTGTATGTGTAACTGAACCCCTTATCCGCACCATTTGTTGCCTGCATCTGCCTCACGCGTTTGGATTTGGATTTACTGCATTTAATCAAAAAACATTTCAGCCTTCCTTCCAGCCCCCCCGCGTGCGAATGCTCCATCATATCTTTAGAGGATAGCGCCACCTTGTGGACCTTTGTTTGCCTTCTTTTGTGCGCAAAAAGCCAGAGAGCTGTAGTGCCCAATAAGTCATGTCCCAAGAGTTATAGTATTAAGTAGCCTATCAAATCCATTTATTTTACGAATTAAACGAAAGAGCTAAGTGTTCTCGGATGACTACATCTGTGTCCTGACAATGATTGTGACACCAGGCAGAAATAAATGAGAAAACAAAGTGGTCCAGGAGGAGAAATATACATATCATGGGGAAAAAAATGATTAGTCCAGTGTAAATTTCAGACCTGAACCAACTGAAAACCTCTTACGTGAGCTACATGAAACACCAACAGCAAAGTGAAAGCGAGAGCATGAATTAGTGTTGACTGAAAATCAAGAGTATTCAACCAAATATAGATTTCTGAACTTTGCTAAATTAAAACATCGGTACTGTGTTGTGTTAAAAATGAACCATTTAGGGTCTGAAAACACTTCATTTTTGTGTCATTTTCTGCAAATAAATGCTTGAAATGACAATATTTTTTATTTGGAATTTGGTAGAAATGCTACCTGTACCTATAAATGATAAAACCAGCGGTCTAATACATTTTTTTTTTTTTTTTCCCAGGGCTTTTAATTCGAATGAATGTATTCACAGTTGACAGAAAACGAAGCTTTTGGTCTGAAGTGCGGTCACGATCCAGCAGCTGAAGGGGCAGACCGGAGGAGTCAAATGGCCCACACGGTTTTATTTCGGGCTCCGCAGCAGCTGTCGTGAAAATTCAGCCGTGGACTTTCCCATTCTTCTGATCACAACAATTCCGCCGGTAAGCCAACGACTCTTCTTATTTATTACTTAAAATGTGGAGAAACGTGCCCCTCCCAACCCTCGCAAAAAAAAAAAAAAAATGAGAACACGAGGCTTAACCGAGGCTTAAGAAATAAAACACAAATATAGACGTAAAAGCCTAAAAATAGAAAGAGAATAGAACGTAGCCTGCGTGCGCGTATGGTCAAGTTATACTCTATATACTTCATAGAATAAGTAATAATATAGCATAATTCTTTACCCCCTGCTACCACTTGTACCTTATGTCTTATGAAATAATTATCATTAAACAAAACGTTTCTATGACTCATGTTTTTTAAAAGTTTCTCATCATGATAGTCACTTGGTCATCTCCTCAGGATCTCCCACTCAGAACATGACTCTCCAGTGGACGGCAGTGGCTTTCTTCCTCTATGCAGAAATAGGGCTCAACCTCATCTTGTGTATACCCTTCATATCAGCAAAAAGGTAACGCGAGTTGTTCTGTGATAAGCTCGTTTGAAACAGAAAAGTCTTCTTCTGGCGATTCACACGAACCGCCGGCAGGTGGCACCTGATTCCTGTCTGGAAAGATAAAAGCAGACGGATGAACTCACAGTGTCCTTTTAACCTACTTTCAGGTGGCGTTTGGTGTTCAGCTGGAGGATATGGAACTGGTTAGCGCCATATTGGAACAAATGCTTCTTTACTATGATCATGGTCCTCATTGTTCTCTTTCTTGGTGAGCAGTCTGCTGTTAGTCAGACAATCTGCTGCTACAGACCTTGTTTAGTACTGAGTAGGCAACGTTTTCTCAGTTAGGTCCTGCCAGCATCAGTGCTATTACTATCATCCTGCCCACTCTCAGATGCTGTGCGGGAGGTGCAGAAGTACTCGGGTCCTGAGCCCATGCAAGACGCTAAGGTGAACCCCAATCTGTACGACCATGTCCACATGAAGCTGTTCAGAGCCCAGAGGAACCTCTACATCTCTGGCTTCTCCCTCTTCCTCTGGCTGTCAGTGTAATTTCTATCCACATAAACGCAGAACAACATTAATGTTAGCTTTTGTGACATTAAGGACAAACATTACTTGAGCCTTTCCACACATATATGTCCACATGCGTATTAATCCTTCACCGTTCTTGAAGTCCTTGATGAATCATGCTTTGAGCTTTATTTTTTTTTTTCCCTCCTCTCCTTTTGCTATTTCCTGCCTCGTGAACACATCGCAGCATCATGCGTCGAGTTGTCACCTTGTTAAACCAGGTCGCCATCACCTTGGAGGACAGTGCGGGTCTTCAGGCGCAAATGGACAGCACTGTCAAAGCAGCCAAACAGCACCAAGAGGACAACCTGATGCTCAAACACGTGAGAAGTAGATTTAGACTCATTTGCCTGATGACCAAACTAAACTTTTTCTTCAAGCCATTGTGTTTGTTGCGTTGTGTACTGTTCAGCTTAACATTCTGTACATGCCCAGTAGGTTCCACATTCTGTATCTCTCACACACCATGGCTTATGATCTTCTGTTTTGCTTATGCTTTGTTGTCTCTAATAAAAAATTTAAATGAGATAATCCTTTGTTCTCAGGCTCTCTCGGATGCGGAAAAGTCCACGTCAGCAAAAAATCAAAAACTGAAGTTGGAGGTCGAGAAGCTCGCAGGTCAACTAAAGGCTGCAGAGACGGGTGAGTTATCATCACTGCCTTCACACAGGATACGTTTAAAGCAAGAGTATTCATTAAAACAGAATTATGGGAAACCACTCTATCAAAGATTAGACCAAACCAAAACAGGTAACTTCTGGTTTGTGTGCAAATGTTACCGATGGTACTACTGTTGTCTTGAGGAGCACTGATATTAAACAGAGTGAAATTGAATTATAGATGTAATATTTTCTGTGTGTGTAGCTGTGCGTCAGTCTCAGGCTGAGGTGGAGGCAATGAGGAGACAGGCCAAAGGTCTGGCACAGGAGTATGATAGACTACTGAGTGAACACCACCAACTCCAGGTAAAACAAATATAAGCACAGGGGCATTGTGTATGCGCATCACAATATACTTACTCCACACTAACTTCTAGTACACTTACTAATACTGAAGTGATTCTTTTGAATCCTTTGTTTGTCCACAGAATCTCCAGAGTCCTGCAGACAAAAAGGACCAGTAACCTCAGGAAAACAGTGGCTTTTGTGTCCATATGTTGTTTCTCCTCCTTCCATGGATACCTGTTTTCATTGCAATAAGTCAGTAGAGTAAGCAGCAAGTACTAACCCTCTGATAGGATTAAACATATTGTAGAATACAGTCAATTTTTTAAAAACCAGAAAATATTTTCTGACTTAATCTAGTATCTTGAACACAAGCATACATCTTGTTATGATCAGGAGTATGCTGTAGCGTTGTAAATAGACTTTTTATCAAACCAAGCTACAATAAACAGTATTGATATATAAAACTGTGTGCTGCTATGCATACCATTTTAAGCTTGACTCACCACACAAACAAAACAAAGATAGAAATACTTCAAGGTAATACTGTGAGGGGTCGTTAAGGGTATGTAAACTGTGATCTTAATGAAGGAATGTGTTTTGTTTCATCTGGACAAGGAGTTATGGTTTTACCTCAATATCCTTCAGCATAAATGTATTTTGTGGGAGTGTAGCCACATCCATAGTTGCAACTTGTACCTGTTTCGCATACGCTTCTCTTTTGAACTTAACGCAAAGTTCAGAAAACAAGACATTTTCATCGGTGCGATATGAAGTAGATGGAATCTAAGCATCCGTTTCATGAGTTTAATCATATAAACAAAGACCAATATAGAAAATACAGCACAGTTGCATTCTTTTTCTACAAAAGTTTTCCGGTCATGAAAAGCACAAACACATCATTTTACATTCCTGAAATAGCATATTTTGTTTCAAAATTAGTCTTATTTTAGATATTGTAAGCCTATACAAACGCTGTACAAATATATACTCTGAATACTAGGAAAAATGTCCACAGTGTGTGTGTTCGTCTCTACAGCTGAGATGCTCAGTGGAGTCACAGGAGGTTGCTGAGGGTCACAAATGAGTTTCTCTGTCAGGATTGCAGTCCATGGCCAATATAAACTGCTCACAGTGAATGGAGCTGCTCTCTTCTTTCCTCAGTGACTCCAACTCTGCACTCCCATTGGTCAGAGCATTTTTCTCCTCCTGCTTAATATGTTTTTTGAGTATAGCAAAACCCAAAATACACAGGAAGAAAGAGACTGTCCTCAAGCCCAAAGTCAGGCCTAAGTACACTATCCTGCAAGAAAAGAAGCTTGAATTAATGTGATGTTATTAATGTCTAATGCCAATGACAAAATATAGCCATGAAGGTTATCAGTGTTTTTAAAGTATGGGAACCAAATGCTTGAGGGTTTTAAAGATATCCCACCTGTATGCTGAGGTGTTATATATTCTGCATGCTCCTCGTCTTCCACATCTCTTATATCCCCATTTGAGACATGTTGAATCGATTATAGCTCCAAAGTATATAGGTGCTGGTATTCCAGCTATTTCAAACAAAAACATGCAAATACAGGGGTTGCTTCGAGGTAATACGTTCCTCATTTAAATAAACTGGCATTTGCATTTATAATATGACAAAATATTATTGCACTCAAAAAGCATAGCATAGAAAAATTCTTAACTTACATAAGAGCTGTTAAATTTTAAGAAATATGTATGAGGACCTGCCCATTTGGTCGGAAATGTACATAATATTAAAGGTGGTTCTCACCCAGAGTTCGAGTTGCCAGTGTGTGGATTCCAAGAGCAAGGGATTTCAGCTCAGGCTTAATACACCTGGGGTATAAAAAAAAAAGGGTGAAAAGAAGACTAAATTAAAACAGGAAAGATATTTACAATGGTTGTCCTGGAATACATCACGAACATCCACAACTGGAAAAAAAAAACAAAAACAAAACAACCTTATAAACAATGATCAGCTTTAAATTTGTTGCATTTAATATGGGCAAACGTAAGAACGGTGTGGTACTGAGTATATGTATATTTTCCACACAAGAATCTTCCAGACCTGACAAGTAGCACAAAGCCAGGTGTTCCCCCCAGAGAGATGATGAACGAACTGAGGACAGACAGAGCCAGGAAGTACGGGAAGATTTTGTCACAGCTGTCCCTGCGCGGACACTGGCCCAGCGTGGCCGTCAGGTTGCCAGGTTGAGCATCAGCCAGCGCTACACACCTGCAATTTTCAAAAACCTAACAAAGAGGAATCCGATTGAGGGATTAAATAATAAAAAAAGAAAAGACAGACGAGACACAGCAATGATTCCCAGTGTGGACCATGAAGGTACTCCAGGTGGGCCATGAAGGGTAATTTATAATAAATACGTTTCAAAAATGTAATGTTCAATTTTATAATTAAGTGTTAATTGGCCATACAATATTCATGATTCAATATTTACATTTTGAAAAGCAATCAGAACTAATAAAACCAAGCCATGGGATTTAAATTACATGTTGTTCTCCATTTATCTGACCTACTTTTGAATCGGAACATATCATATTATATCATTAGTGGGGAATTGTAATCGGCAGGGAAAGAGAAACAAAGATATATATATTTTCAGATTTCAAATATGACGGCAGTATTAGCTTTGGGCTGAGTTACAGGACAGCAGGAAACACTTGTCCTGTGGGTAAATAGTCATGTTACTTAACCTGACACAATGGAGGCATCCTAATATTGGGCAACAGTAAAACATATGGAACAACGCAGAGCTCTGTTACTGTAGTTACACTGAGACTGAGAAAGTACTGATACTGTTTCAAATACATCTATTGTGAAGCATAACTTTCAAGGGCATAAAAACACGGTGATCCAGTGCCTCTTTTCATGTACATAACATCAAAATACATAGGAGCGTCATGAAGGCAGTGGTGTGTGTCTCACCGTGTTTCTGCCAGAGCCCGTGGAGGAGGTGCATCCTGCCAAACATGGAGACACATAGCTGATCCCGTTCTCTCCACACACTGGATCCCACTCTCTCCTCGAGCACAGGCATCCCAAATTACAATCGGAGAAGAGCGACCGTTCCTGGTAGGACAGGCTTTCCACTCTGCGTGACAACATGCATATATTATTGACTGCTTACATGATAAAAAATAGATCAAATAAGAAGCCACGACCATTACTGTGCATGGAAAATGAGACTCCAGTGAGCAACTCAACAGGAACCAAGGGACAAATGTTAGCTGTAATGCTTGGTTATTGAATTTTCACAAATCAAACATTTAATTTTCCATTGTGACATGAGGGAAGTACATAAAACGTCACATACCCGGTGTATGAAACTGTGATGCCTGCCACCTTGGAGTTCTCGCAGCCCATGGCTAAGAACAGAAGTGACAGAAAGTAGCCCAGAAGGGAGGTCCCAAAGGCAAATTTAGCTGCTCCCATGATGTCCAGCTTGTACTTCTTCATGGCAACCCCTCCAGAGAACATTCCAAGGGCCACAGCTGGGATGTTGATCATGCCTTGCCAAACCATCAGGAGGATCAGGAATCAACAAGTTCAAGCAACATAAAGCAGCAACATCATTCCCCAAAAGAGATCCGAGTCAGAAAACACTCACATATCAAAGGAGTCTCGTTAATATTTTATGCAAAGTGAACTGAAGTCATGTTGTGAACGATGAAAATGATATGGAATGTGCTTCTCGTCACCCAACACCCTATTCACACAGTCTGTTATTTAAGTGAAAAGAGCTGTGTTATTACACTGTCTCCGGTTCCATCAGGTTGACCTAATAATAGGCCTCATTATTCACTGTGCCGA
This sequence comes from Coranthus polyacanthus, assembly GCA_037367275.1. Classification (NCBI taxonomy): domain Eukaryota; kingdom Metazoa; phylum Chordata; class Actinopteri; order Kurtiformes; family Apogonidae; genus Coranthus; species Coranthus polyacanthus. The sequence continues at coordinate 14,327,636 of JAPQRN010000022.1, read as the reverse complement.
TTTTAAAATCAGTGCTTCATTTCAAAGTGTCCCGCGTTTGCAGTAAACCTGGTTGTCATCTTGAAGCTGTAGCATTTATTTAAAAGGGATGTGGGAGTCGGGAGCATAAAACATTCATCAAAAGCAAGCTCATGAAACACTGATGATGACCATGCAGCTCACATCACTTTGCATCCTTAAATACGTCTCTTACAGTGAAGCAACACAGGTTTTGAACAAGTCACTGGTAACTGATTTAGAAAAATAAAATGACACGCAAAAACATGGAAAGAACTATGAATTAGTGAGCCTGCTTACCCATGAGGAAATTGGCCTTAGATGCTGACTGGCCATAGTGTTGCTCAATGTATTTGGGCTTGTAGGTAACCATACCAATGAGAGAGTTGAACTGAATGATGGTCACACATAAGTAAAGGATGTATACCGGATTTCCAAGGAGACTTTTCAGTGTGGGTACAAAATCTGTGGGGAGAAGTATCCATCGTGAATACAAATTACAATGCAAGCTTTTCCTTTGTGTTATGTTTTTCTATTATACATTATTATTGCTCTTATAACCAGCATGTAATGTTTGAAACCAGAAAAACAGATGCAACCTCTGCATTCATAACCCTGATGGCAATTCAAACTACAATCGGCACAACTCAGCTTTTATCCGACCTTTGGCCATCTGTTGTAAATTAGCTGGCTCCTCCTGTCTGAACTTGTGCTCCATCTTTGGGGAGTCCTTGATAAACCTGGCTTGCTCTGGAGTGCAGCTGTTGTCATGCTTATCCAGGGGCATGGGCAGTGACTTCGGCAAAAACCAGAAAGGAATGGCAGACATGAGTGTGACGGCACCAGCAATGATGTATCCCAACCACCATGCTCCGACCCAGCGGGCATCACCTGGAGTGATAGTCACCGTCTCTGCAAAGAAATACGGATGCGATTAACAGAATATCTGCATTACTGCTCTTCCCTTTAATTCACTATCATTACATTTTCTTTTAATTATATCCATTTCTAAGAGTTCATTTCTATTTGGTCATTTCCAAATCCAACTCTCGACTCCAGATGCTCCAGTGAATCAGAGTGAACACAAGACGACCCATAATAACAGTTTACAAGCTCCACATAGTCATGATTTATCAGTGAGTCTATTTGTTAAATGTCAGTTTGACAGTGACAGCTCACTTACCCATGTCTACTTGACCAATGTCTACATAGATCTTGGCACACAAGGACCCCAAAAGGTACCCAAACACAGGACCAATAACTGAGATAGTTTGGACACAACCTGTAATACACATAAAAAAGAAAGACATGTATTGTATTGTGTACATGCATTCATGTGCTCATCCCAACTAACCCTCCATACAAGCCTTCTGAAAATGATTTTTTTTTTACAGGAGCATATTTTGTTTCATATTCTCAATCTTTAGTTTTAGCTGTGTAAAATAAAGTGAATTTATTTCTATCAGTATAGTATGTTACATCTATACAAGTAAGATGCCTAAACAGACAAATAAAATCTTATAGTAAATGAAAACCCACACACATATACAACAAAATCTATGCATACCTTAACGGTTCAAAGGGCTCCTTCATTATTCTGTCATCATTACCCCAGCACCTTTGTTCTATGATTTCAAAGGCTTTTTTTTGCAACTTTGGAGCCATTGCATCAGTTTTGGTATATCTTTATCACTTCCAATATTCGCATCACACGTTTCAGAGCAAATAACTATCCAGTCCCTGATATCTTCCTCCTCCACAGTTGCAGAGTATGCTGAAAGTGGCGTCTTTAAATGTGTAAGCCACGGCTAATGCTTATTAATTTGGGTTGAGGAAGACAATGATTACTATATAACTTAAATTACGAAAACAAGCATGTTTTTCTGTATTATATTATATAATGCAGAAATAGAATTAGAACTGACTGCACTAAACATGAAGTAGACTTTCTTTCCCTATTGTCTAAAAGTACAAATATAGGTAGCGAGTCTGGTGCGTTACCAATATAGAGGGCAGCATTTTCAGACTGTGCATAATCATCGATGTAGGAGATTCCTAAAGGCTGTACTGGAGTCTCTCCAATCCCACGCAGAACGTTTCCCAGAAAGACATAGATCCACATAGAAACACTTGACTCTCGCTCACAACCTACAGTGGAAAGAAAATAGAAAGAGTAGCTGCGAACTCATTACTCAAAGCCTCAAAAAAGTCTTTTGATAATTAAGCGAGGAATGGATCCAACTCCTGTTCTTACCTCCTGATGGCGATATAGTTGGTCTGTCGCCTGCCGCGGTAGATTCAGGTGGGCTTGCGGAACATGGAGTGAGGGTGTCAGATGAATTCGCTGAAGGTCTAACTGATGTTTCGATCTTATAGCTGCGTATAAAATACCAATGTGACTGTTAAACAAGGGGAGGGAGAAACACCAGGTAACGTTAGATATGTACAATGTGAAGCACAAGCACATACATGAGCGACTGAATTTTCAAAGTGCAAGAAAAGCTGCCAGTGCATTACGTCTACAGTAAATGGACTTGGATCAGAATGCGGATGGAATTTGTGAAATGCGACGCGTGCATACAGACGTGACACTGTGCCTACCTGCCGATGATGAAGTGAGGCATAGCAATCAGGAAGGTCCCAAAAGACATCAAGATACATCCAAATGCGATGATCTTTGGTCGGTGGAGCTTGGCACCAAAATAGCTCACAAAAGCAATCACCAACAAATTTCCTGTACGGAGAATCAGATCAGGAGACAACTTAAAGGCTTCAAATATGAGATTCTATAAAATCTGCATTCTACTCAGTTTTTAGACACAATTGTATTTAAATAGCCACTAACGGGATGCTATTCTGAGATTTATAATCGATGTGTTTTTTCAATAAATTCTCAGTATATCCATGAAATGATCTAAGTTCAGTTTTATTTCGCGAGTCGGACGGTGATAAAACACTGAAGATAATTATCAGAATACAGTTTGTTCGATTGTCATTTGTCATAGTGATTTATTTTGTTTACATTCTCAGCTTAAACGCTTAGAAAATGTTTCAATCTTTTGTTGTTTTACTGAATTTTTTTGAACATTTTGTTGTTTTTAGTGTGTTGCCATGTTCAACCACAAATGACTGCCTTCCTGCCTTGTGACGTCTTTTACTTTTACGTTTTAATCCACAAATAACCATCTGGATTCTTCACTCTGAACCCAAATTCACCCTTTGTGATAATAATTGGGATAATTATTGAAATAGACTGATATGAACATTTTCCCCAGCCCTAACACAGAAACATGCTAAAATAAAAGAACTAAAACATTGCATAATCGCTTGTTGGCTTGGTAAAAAAAAAAAAGTAGAGTCTATTCTACTCTGTCTTCCTTAAATATACTCAGTTATTAAACCAAACCAAAGTTGGAGGTGGAAACATAAACAGCACAAACTGAAAATGGCTCCTACACAATTTTTTCCACCTACATGATACTTGCTGACACATTTAATCTCCTGTTAATCGTACTGGGCGAAAACCTTCATTTCCAGACACTTCAAATGCACATTCACGGTTAGAAACGTACCGTGTCTGGCAATAATCTCAGCATATTGCAATCCTGAGATTATTGGGAATGTGCAAAGTTTGGAAGCCGACCTGCTGCACGCTGCTACAAGCCAGTAGAGGACAGCAGCACTCTAGTGTAGCATCTAGTCTACTTAACCCACAAAGAAGCAGAAGAAGGAGAAGTACTGTATTGTTTACAGACAAAGTGGCTTGTTCTACCTCAGATTTGTGAAATGTCCCGCTGTTTGGAAAGTGTTTGACATGTTCTGACACTAGAGAATTGTTCAGAACCACATTTTATCGTCTGGTTTCTTCAAATCTCTCTCAGGAGCACAAATTAGACCTCAAACGTAACGGAATAATGATGTGACATTGAGCATTTTGACCATTTCACTCACGCCATAGATATACACACACAAAATATTAGACATTCTCCTCTCATCGTCCTCAGTATATTCAAAGACAAGTCTTGCATACTGTAGCTTCAAAGTCAATCAGGTATGTAACCATGCACGCCGACATGTTGAAGACATATTCTTTGCTTACTTGCATTAGCTTCTAAATGTTTGTTGCTACATGTGCACAAATAGCAGGAGTGCATAGAGAGACAGACATAACGGCATAGAGAAACTCACCTATTTCAAAGCTCCCATCTATTATTCCAATCAGATAACTAGGGATGTCAAATCGCCTTTCTAGCTGTGTAATTGTGCTCTTCATGTAGCTGCCAGATAAAGCCTTGGCAAAGTAGACAAAGGACAAGGCTGCAAGAAACATCTGCACAGATACAGAAAGAGAAGACAGAACACTATTAAATTAACCGCCAGTGAAGATCTTGACCTCTCAATTTTATTTCTAAAGATATTATTAAAATGACTATAATACAGTGGTGGTGCAACTGGAAGATCGGGTTCCTCACTATTTGTCTGAGTTTTTATAGCACAAGTAGTAGTAAACATCATTTAAAAGAAACAAGGACAGTTAGGAAGTCACACATGACACAGTAGATACCTGAAACAAGAAGACCAGACAAAACGTGAAATATGTTGTGTTCATACTGTCTCCAATGAAATACAAGTCAAAGCACATTTTAATACCACTGCTTCCTTTTTTTTTTAATTTGCATTTTCCACACTATTTCTTAGTTGGGCTCGTAGATTGATTGTGTGTTTTTTAATGGGGCTGTGTTTGCGTGTGAATTTGCAGCGCACTTCCACCTTTGTGAGAGCAAAAAAAAAAACTGAAAATGTGCCGTTCAAGCTTGAAACAGACTGCATATTGAGCTCCCTCTTCCATTCTCTCAGCCACCTGTAGACACTGACAGCTCCTAACAAAGGCAGGATTAGAGGAGCCTATCTCACTGGGACACAGACTCATCCACTGCACTATAAAGCTGACAGAGCCACCGACATGCAGCGTAATTGGAAAGAGATGAAAATAGCTGAAGCTGGGAGGAATCACATGAACCACCTACTAACACGTGCATGTACATACTTTTCACTTAAATTAACTTGTGAAATCAACTGTAACACTGTTTCTTAGACCCGGCTTCAAGATTCATGGCATTTTTGTGTGATTTGAAAAATATATCATGGCCACCACTTAAAAAAAAATGTCAATGCGAACTTAGTGTTAATTGCTAGTTAAGTTTCTGAACATCACCAAAAAAAAACAACAAAAAAACCCCATAAAATATAATAAAACATAATAGCGCCTCAGCTACATCATGGCATCATTATTAAACCACTTAATCTGAAGGGCCTCAATAAATGACTAGTCAATCAAAAAAAAAAAAAGGGATTGATTTCATTTAATTTGCAGCTTCTCAGATTTGATGACCCACAAAGTCTTATCTGATAATAAAGGGAATATATTTGAATTGTTGGTTGCATAAAAAAAACCTTTTGGTTGTTATTTCGGCACATTTGATCAAATCAGAAACAACTGATTGTCCTTTAAAAAAGTTGATGGTAAAAAATCATTTTTCGGCGCAGTCCTGTTCTCTCAGTACACCATTTTGTACGTCTTATGTATGTTTTACATTTCTTGTTTAAGGGTGATGTAAAGGATCAGTGTTGAGCCGAGTGGACTGCAATGTGTCGCAACTCAGACTGCTTGTCGCCAGTAAACAGCCTATAAAACCAGGTGAGACATTTCATCAAAACGCTGCTGATGGAATGATTATCTTCACTTCTCTCTCTTTTTTGCAGCTGTAGTTTCCATTAGCAGGGGAATGGAGAATGACAGATAAGACAAAAAGCTGGCAGGCAGGGTGGAGATAAACTCTGCTGAAACCTCTGTCAGTCATGACATATAAATGAGAAATCTGTGAGAGCCACGAGCGACCAGTGGAGCTATGGCAACCACCACCACCTGGGAGGTCTGCGACTGATTAATACATCTCTTAGAATAAACTCATGCTTTGCACTAATGTCAAGTGTACAATTGCCATTCATACCACAGAATACGAGTGGATATAATGCTCCTACAGGAATGCTGAGGCACGGTGGTTCTCATATGATTGAATTAATAATGGAGATCTTAAAACCTTATCCCAGCGTTGTAGCGGCAGAGGATCACCAAAGTGCTATGACTCAGAGAAACCTTTGTTACTTTCTTCTGTAGATCATCGTCAAATCTCTTCTTGAAAGATACCATTGCCACAAAGCCTTTCATGTTCTTCATCAGTGATTTATATCATCTTCTCCTAATTTAATGGCACAGTTCTCATCACTTTACGTACTACACTCCTATGAAAGTACGATATCATAACAGAAATAAAGAGGCCTTACAATAGAAGACATAAAAATACTCTGCTCCACCCTCCGATATGTCTGACTGTCCACTGCTGTTCCACAAATGGTTAAATTGACATTTTTGCATAAAGGGGGGACTTAATCAGTTTTTGTTTTTTTGCTGTGTGCTGAATTGAATCTGAAAAAGTGAATCGTTCTAGTGGCATACAAAGAATGGCTAGTTCAGTAAACTTGGAAAAACCGGATTCGAATCTCAAGAGGTCCACATGGTTCAAAAGCTGAGAACAGGGCCAGAAACGTGAAAAAGTATGTCACCACTTCCCACATCATATTAACATGTACGGCACAGCACATGAACAGTATGTAGGGCAATCCTAATCAGGGTTAAGCAAACATTCAGAAAGCACCTAACAATATTCCCAACACGTGTGTGCTACTCACAAACAAGAACCCATTATCTGCATAAACAAGTGAATGTTGTGTGAAAAGAACCAGAGCGAGACGTTCATTGTAGGATTACCAGACACAAAAAAGAAAACACACATGGCAGCATGAATGGAATTCCTTATTATTGTTGCCCAAGTATTTCACTAATCAGCTTTTTTAATTATTATCCAATGTGCCTCCTAATCCAATAAAGAAGTACAGTTCTGACCTCTTTTCACAGCAACTTAATACACAGTCCAAAGGGCATAAAGAGCCGCTGTATTCAGCGTCTTGTATGATCATGAACTATGCCTACCAGTAACACACAACGCACTCAATTTTTACTGGGTCAAACAAGTTATACAGAAAACGTGGTGTCGTTCAGCTAATGCGCTATGAATTCTACTTTAATGGTCTGACTTTAGAAATCGTGGCAGAGCAGACACGCCCGCAGCTCAAGCTTCTGCATGCTCTCCACATATATGAAGCCCATGCACAACAGGGGGCATTCAGAATCACATGCACTCTCTGTCCCTCTTCATGTGATTAGTGTGTTTGCTTCAGGCCAGTCAGATGACTTTGAAACTGAAAGACATGCGGGTCCTGTGCTTTTTCAATTGAAACTTTATACATTTACTTTTGAGTTTGTGCATTTCATAAAAGTGTTTAAATGCCAAAACCTGAATCTCTAGATGCTCTGGATTTGATAGAGTGCACATTTTTTCTCAAAGATATGGCTCTCAAAATATTTCAGAAACATGTTAAAACTGTCTCGCAACAACCTCTATAGGGTTCTTTTTATTAAAGGCACAGGTATTAAAGTTCTGTCAGTGGGGAACAAATGTTTCCTACAGTGCAGTACCTTTAGATTGGGGTGACAAGATTTCTTCACTGCTGAAGGGTGAAGGTTACTGTCTATAGTCCAGGTCCCTGCTGCTTTTTTGTCCATTTTCCTCATGGCAGCCTCCTTCTGTACCTTTTGTGAGCTGCGGTTTCTCTTCAGATGATTTACCAGCTGTACGGTCGTATTTTCTCACACCTGTTGGAATAGGTTCACGTTTAGAAATCGGCAGAAACGCGACATGATCTTTTTGCTGGACTCAGTGTGCTCATCTAAGACAACAAATCAAAGTGGTCTTTGTATCGTGCTCGTCACGCTACATACTAAAATACACACTAAAAGAAGAAACAAGTTGGTACTGTCAGTGAGGGTAAAAGGCAGTTCATTAACTTGAAAAATCTCATATCCACTCATTACTCTTTAATCTTTTTCATTGCAGCAAAAACAACAGCGGGGTGCAATTTCTGCACACATGCTCTCAGACGAAGAAGAAGAAGAGAGATTTGCATGAGCCAGAGCTAGCTTTATTTCAAAATCATAAAAGAAACTAAAGAAACTGGAAAATATGAATTATTCTGTTCAAATGCTGTTTTTTTAATGCGTTCAGACCTTTTGTACAAAATGGCAATATAATTTTCATACTGTAAATTTCCAAATCGGATTATTCTTTCGAGTAATTCTGCATGTACTGTATGCTGTAAAATCAATCTCTCTGCACAAAATCACTTCATGCACGTTCTATAAACAGACATCTACAGAGCGTAGCGCAGAACGCTGCATATGACTACACATCATTTGGTTGAAAATGCACAGAGTAGATGTCATGATGTGTGATTTATGACTCTTGACTGTATTCACACCACATTAAACATATAGGTCAACTGTACCTACATTAAGCATCTAAACATTCCCTATTGGGAAACACAAACACGCCTTAGGCAGATTTAACAAGCCAGTCGGTAACTCAGTAAACACACAGGCAGGAAACTGATCGGCAAATGACCTTGTACAATTCAATATAACAACTTTGTGAAATGCACCACGTAATACGGAAGGTAAAGAAAATCGGCATCTGTCGACCGCAGTGAACGTGAAGATAATGATAACAAATATGACAAATCTTTGAGTCTTGAAACAGTTAACAAGAAAAAAGAAAGAAGGACGAAGACGATTTTACTAAAAGTAATTCAGTTATTCCTATACCTGAATTATTCTCTAAGGACAAGAAACACCAGGAAAATCCTCATCAACAACTTGAAGACAGTGCAGGGGCCTTTCTCTTTGCTTCAGGTCTGGACAGGAAACAAAATACCTTCATCACTGTCTCTCAAATCATAATTGCTCTATTAATCTCTTAGTACAGACACTGAGCGCTCTGGAGAAAAGGTGAGCGTTAACATTATCATAAGACTCTATGTTGAGAAAAAAGAAAATAGTGTAAAGGAGAAAGGGTAAGAATTTAATAACAGTGACTACAGTGGTATGACTGGGTGACAGATCGGGTCGCATTAGATGTTCAGATCAACTTGTCGATTTTTTATGTTGTCCAGGTACTCTACAGTCCTTTAAGGACATAGAAAAGTATCCACAACAACAAACTAGACAAAAATGGAACCGGTTTAAAGAAAATACAAACGCAGTGAATGCTCTAGGGACATCATGTAGTACTCTCAAATACATGTGTAAGAACTCACCAGGAGGGAAAACCAGAAGAATGAGCACAAACAAGAGGATGAGAGGTCTTCTGATAACCAACAAATAACTAATATGAATGAATGAATGAATGAATGAATGAATGAATGAATGGATGGATGAATGAATGAATGAATGAATAACTGATTTGCACCAGGTCTGTTTAGGATTTGTAAATGATGACACAAGACAGAAACAGCGAGAGATGAGCGGTGCAAGAAACAGAGCTGTGAGACTGCCTGAAAGTCAGACTTCTTATTCAGAGACATGACTACTCCCCACGGATCCCTCCTTCATGCATCAATCCACCGTGTGGCTTTGAACTCAGCCAGACAGGAAAATGTACCAGAAGCTGATGACACAAAAGCTTCCATTCTCATCTAACTTTAATAAACATACATACAAGCTGTATTTTGGCTCAAGACGGTTAACCTACCAATTAAAGCATCGCCGGTGAGGCTGCAGACGGACGCAAGCGGATGTTCATCCCTTTTATCATCTCGCAATACGATGATGTTGACTTTTCTTTTGTTAACACATCTTCCAAACTAGACTCCACATATGATGACTGTGAGCAAACCCGCTCCACAAACGAGAGCCACAATATTTCATCAGTTCGTTCTAAAGCCCACAGTATGTCTGTCTGTCTGAGTGTTTGCTCCATGTGAAGCTGTCCAGGCGCTACGTTGCCTATGCACAATTATAGCTACTGTATCCTCTCCAGTCACTATGGGATTCATAAAAGACTGTCTGCAAGTTATGTCTTGAAAAGAAATCAAGGGAGCTCCCTGAGGACAGTGGAGTGCTTCTTTTCTGGATCCGAATCCTCATCTGATCACAAGTCCCTTCCAGCTTCTCTGTGATTTTAGGCGAAAAAATAAATTGCATTTCTACCGCACGGCTGATATGCACCTGAAGTTTCAACTCGTTTCTTCCCATTGTGGTGCACTCTCTTGGATGAACAATGGAGAAAAAAAAAACAATAAACTTCACAGCAGCATTCACAATACCAAAAAACAACAACAAAAAAAAACACACAATCAAAGGAAATTAATTATCACAAGAGATTTAGTGTCATTTTAAGTTAGTGAGCACTTAACCAATGAGGTACTTTAAGACAAGACAAATACTTTAAAGGAAAAGTTAAACACACTGACAAAGACAAAGAAAACTAAGCGAACGAAAATACAGAAAGAAATAGAGAGGATCCAGGTGCTGCTGAGATCAATGAGATGTCTCTACGTGTCTGCCCGAGAAAGAAACAACAATCACGTGATCTCTGACAAAACTGTTTTTTGTTTTGTTTTTTTGATACCACATGCACTCAGGTTAATTAATCAATGCATATTGAGTAAAGAGATCAGCTTTCACTGAATTCTGCAAACCCTCCGCTGTGTCTGCACAGCTGCGTTCACTGCACCGGAGGAAGTGTCTGATGATGCGGAGTTGAGGCTTTACTGACGCTCGGATATTTTCGACATACTGTTAATTATTTGACATCGCATCGCTACCGCTCCCCCAAATGCAACGTATCTACGTTTTCCTATACGGTTATTATAATTATTATTTTTTTTAAATCTGCGTAATTGTTTTAAGGACTGTGTAAGTATGACTAGAGAACATGATGATACTTACCAACTCGGGGCTTTAAACCTCTGGATTTACGACGTTTGTAACTTCTTTGGCGAAATAAAACGAGACAGGAAAGAGCATGCCGTTATTATTCTTATAATTTTTTTTTTTTTTTTTTTTTTTTTTTAAGCCAAGGCTTCGACCGCGTACAGTGACCTTCTTTTCATGGGAGTCAGCTACTCATACTGCATCCTCAGCAGCGGAGAACCAGAGAAAGAAACTGTATGTCTGACTGGAAACAGCAGGGTACACGTTGAACCGCACAGTGACGTGAGGAGCTACAAAGTACTTGCCATATAGCCCACCTTTTTTCCACACGACTGTACGTGATGTGAGCGAAATGTTTACCAGGGACATTTGCAGCGTCGGTAAAATAACACACGGTTATGCTCCAGATTTACATAAATATGAACTAATCGATTGGAACTGCTACATGTTGGCATAAATTTGCCTCAAGCAGGACCAACCGGGCGTACACATCTTGTTAACATCAAGACACACTATGATTCAATTCTGCTTCAGCTGGCGTCCTTCTTTCAAGGATTGGATTCAGGTAATCAGAAATAGGAGCACAAAACTTGAGGAGATGTGGACAACTTCATGCGAAACCAAATGTAGTTCACATGGGGCTTTAAGCAGAACTGCATGTTTAGACTGTTCCCTCACAAGGAGATGAGTGATAAACGCCTATCGAACATCACAAGCACAAAGTCCATTTCCAGAAAAGTTGGGACGTGTTGTACAATACAATAAAAATTCAAATGTGTGATTAGTTTATTTGCTCGAACTTTTATTTAACTGACAAAAGCACAGAGAAAAAGACTTTCACCGACCATCTTAGTTGTCTTTTGTACATGTAAACAAGTTTTGATTTTGACGCCTGCAACGCACTCGAAAAAAAGGTTGTGACAGAGGTAAAAAAAGACTGAAAGGTTTATGGGATAAACAAGTGACACTGTTCTGCAGGAGTCCACAATTAGCAGGTCGATTAGTAACAGGTGAGGGGATCGTGACTGGACATAAAAGGAGCGTCCACCAGAGGGTTAGTCTTGACAGGGATGGGTCACGGCTCAACACTTTGTGCCACAAGAATATTTCCCAAAGAACCGAGATCATCTACAGTCCATAATATCGTGAAAAGATTCAGGGAGTCTGGGGAAAGTCTCAGATCGTAAAGGTATGTCCACTACCAGGTGTGTCACCAGGGCATCCGCGTTTCAGCTTCTTTATGGATAAAAATGCACAGTGGGTTCTGTGTGCCGAAGATGAAAAAGATCACCCAGACTGTTATCGGCAAAAGGTGCAAAAGCCAGCGTCTGTGATGGTCTAGGGGCCGCGTCAGTGTCCACATGGCTGACGTTATGTGTGAAGGTACCATCAATGTGAAGGCCTATGTTGGAATTGGACATCAAGTCGACATCTATTATTTCAACGCCAGGCCTCATTCTGCATGAGTTACATCGTAGTCACAGAGTGTGTAGCAGTAGTAACAGTAGTAATATTTAGGCGTCACGCTATGAATGTGAATTATATATTGTAGTGAATGTATATGAATTTTCTCAACATTTTAAAGAAAGAGGTTGGCAATGCACAGTCAGTGCTCGTTCCTTTCATCAGATGCATTGAGACAAGGTCATAATTCCTGTGTTGAATCGACGCATACAGCAGGTGGTCAGACCTCATTTCGCATGTTTCTCGGTTGCCACGGGGATAACTGGTTTATCCTGCATTACAGCAGGTCCACTCGTTATGAACATGTCCACATCTCTCTTTAGGGCTCCAGGTCAGGTTAACATAACCAATCAATCACCCTGATGCACATATGAGGTACCGTTTCTAATGTATTGTATTGTGTTTCCAGGTTCCAGCTGCATGCAGGTACATATGGCACTTCTATGCTTCATCTATAAGAAATGGTTTGCCAAAATGCATACACAAAGATGAACAAAGATGACAAGGATCATACTTTTTTTGGGCAGAATTGAATATTAGTTGAGAACCTACTGTAAAATGGGAGTGAAGATTTTACAGGTAAAATTTAAATTCTGTTTTAGCTAATGTTTTTGATTCAAATTTGAAATGACTGTTGTTTATAGTGATTTAGATTTCGAAGCAGAAGTACTTGCATACACAGCAAGGTGCAGTCTGTAGCTCATCTAAAATGCTGTTTAGGTGAAGTATAGAAGTGGGGTTTCTGTGCAAAATCTATATTTCACACATCTGAGTGGAAGGTAAAAAAGTAGTAGTTTCTAGAGCACAGTCTTGCTGCCATGCTAGAAAAAGAAAATCAGATAATTATTACACACAGAAACATGAAAAGTTTGTTGTCATAATGAGATGTTTTTCATGTTATAACAAGATATTTTCATGTTATTACGACATACAAACTTATCATGTTATAACGAGAATATATTCTTATTATATTTATATGGGAAATGTTTCATGTCATAACGTGATAACTTATTATTGTAACATATCCGTTTCCCAGCTTCACGGGAAACATTGAATGGTACTTAGCCTATATTGACATAACGTGAAATGTATGTTTGAGGAAACGGCGCATGAGCGGAAAACAGATAAGTGATTTACGTGATTAGATGAAGTTCTGCACCATTTTTGAGTTGAGACATGGTGAGATTTCCTCTGTGACTTTGCTGGTGGATGATATTGTGATAAGTATATGTGCACTAAGAACGGTGGCCAGAGCGACAGAAGGAAGAACACAAGACGCAGGAATACCACAGAAATTATAGTTTTGTAATTCAATGTATTCACATTACAACATCCACATAGTTAAGTTTGTGACAACTCCTAATGATTTTCAAATATATTCACTGTATGATACATAATACCAATAGGCACTTCCAGTAAGTCTGGCAATATTTGAGCTACAGTATAGTGTCTAAATTACAAAATGGTAAAAATAAATAATGTATATCTCAAAGAGTTTTTGTAGTTTTAACATTTCTTTACTGTACAGCATATGTATATTGTACAAAATGGAGCATCAACCTGCAAGGAAATTAATTATTTTGCTTTCACAAATACTGTGTATTTGGACATATTCTTCATTGTGTAAGTATTAGTACATGTGGTAAGTGCAAGGTACAAGTGAGAAGAAAGCAATGAATTATTTAATTGTGTGTCAACTATATAAAAATACGCTCATTTTTGTTTACACAATTGTAAAGCTTGTTTGGTTCCCACGGTTACAATTATGCTATATGTGTGCATAAGTATGACAATCAAAGAAAACCAATTAAGACATAAAAAAAAAAAACGCACTATCAAAAGTCATACCGTCGTCATCAACTCATATCATCAGCTCAAATGCATGTATTTATTGACTTGAAAACTGATGTGACTGGGGCCCAAATGCATACACTGTCCGCTCCGCTGGACAAAGTCCCAACGCCTTTTAAGACGAGCGATGCCGTGTGTCAAATGTCACACTGTCACAAATCTCATATCAAAGAGGAAGCTCAAGGAGAAATGTTTTAAGACTTTCGGCAAATAACAATGAGCGTCTGAGAAGAGTTAAAGAATGACTTCCTGCATCACTTCACCCTTAATCATTTCATCACCTCTACTTGTGAGTGAAGATATCACAACAGGAAACGCAAACCAAATAAAAGACACGTCCAAGGAGTTACACACACTCCCTCATTCTGTCACACACATGCACACGGACGCACACACAGACGCACACACACACACACACACACACACACACACACACACACACA
>JAPQRN010000022.1:14301692-14312893 GCA_037367275.1 Coranthus polyacanthus | reverse complement strand
CACACACACACACACACACACACACACACACACACACACACAATACTGTATGTAGCCTACTGTATATACATTCACAAAGCTGGCGTTGTGCTCAGTTGATGTAATAATATAAGTGGAACCTGGAAGCTTTAAACTATAAATGGAAGTTACATCATTTTTAATAAATGTGAGTCAGTCAGTTATGGATCAGTTAAAGCTACAGGAGCTGAAATCAGGGGGAAAAAAAACCAAAAAAAACACCAGAAATTGAAAATACACACCTTCCTCCTGCAGCTCTCTCCTCTTGGTCCAAATAAAAAAAAAAACTAAGTATAGGATAGATGACGTTTCAAAAAAAGGGAAGCCACTTTTCCAAGCTTCTGTGATGAGTCACAGAGTAGAGCAGCGGAGCCACAAATCATAATTTCAGCTGTCAGTCGCATATTTTAACCCCCTTCCTGTCTGAAAACACCGACACAGCCGACACAGCCAAGCGTTACTTGCAGAATTCTTGTTTTTCTCGTCAGACCATCTGCTGAAAGGTAATTGTGGAATTTTTGCCCAATGATGCCAAAAAAAAATCAAGCACTACAGCTTTGAGATGTATGTTGGTTTGATGTATGTTCTTTTTTGTTGTGATGATTATTATTGCTCCGAAGGGATTTTTTGGGTTTTCTTTTTTACAAAAAATGTACAGAAGAAAAAGGCAACATCTGTTCTGATTTGAGTAGCTTCTAAAAGTTCTGCTTGGATGTGGTATACAGAGTAAATTATACTGTATCTAATGCTTGTCTATTAATTGGGATAACCAATTATCTTTTATTCCTGTGGCCTGAGTTGCCCCCATAACACATAATAGCAGGGTCAAAGTGGCAGTAAACTGGCCATTATGGATGCGGTGCGCCATTCACCACAGCGGGGGGAACATTGTGTTGTAACAGAGTAATGAAAGGATCTGAGAGAATACAAGAGCATGATGTTTCTCACCTACGTACTGTACAATTAAATCACCAATCACAGGAAACGGCTACGTTACTTCCCCATCTCGGAGTTTAAAGAAACTGAAACTCAGAGCAGTATCAGATGCTACACTATACACCAGCGTATTAAGAAATTCACATGTGCCTGTGGGTCACAAGATCAGCATTATAATGGATAATTCATTACATTTTGCCTCACTGCACTTGTGTATCACATTTGAACCCGCCTCAAGATCTACTTATAGGTTCTTAATCACTTTTCCTTTGTAAATATGAATTACTGGTTTACTGGTCAACAGCAGTACCGAGAATTGTTTATCTACCGGCTTTGGACATAGGAGACGATTGTTCACACTCATTCATCACGTTTATCATGTTATTACAGTAATGCTACTATGGTTACTCTCAGAAAATTGTTGGAAAACTTTTGCTAGTCCCATAAACGATCTTAAGGTAAACTGTCCGAAGCTACAATTTGCTAAAGTTTAGATACTCACTCTATTTTTTTTTCTTTTACAGTAACTGTGAACCAACAGGAATAAAAAGTGTTACACCACACGTGAATTAGATTGTGCTACCAATATAATCATCCATAAAAGGAAAGGTCACAGTCATTGTGGACACCTTTGAAAAAAGTAATCAACGATTTTTTTTTTTTTTCAAGTTGATCTACTGCAAACCAACACTGTTTTCTACTGGTGTCGAACTGCACTGTTTGCTTTTAACTCTAAAAGAATCATTGTCTCCCTGAGGTACCAGGAGAAGATTTCAGACAGATTCACTGTGTTTTTCTACAAAGATGCCATAAAAGTCAAAGTGAAAGGTGGGGAGTGGTGGGATTATCTTCAGCCTTCTTCTAAGCTTTTTAGACGAGATCCCTGCATGTTTTCAACAATTGATGTGTTCCTGAGGGTTAAAGGTCAGCATCAGCAGGAGGTGTTCAGTGAGGACCAGTGAGTGTGGAGTATAATATCTAAATAAGAGAGTAAGCAACTAATAGGAAAGACTTAAGGAAAAACAAAGGCCCTTTGTTTAGCCAGAGCCATTCTTAAAGAACACACCAGCGCTATCTATTTTGGGGGACTTTTATTTAATTCATGATGCTTTTTCTTCTTCAGTGTACTGTTTTATAAGTGCATGGTCACCTGCTCTTTCCTGTTTTTTTTCTAAACACTTCAGTAGTGTTCGCGTATGTTTTGTGTATGAGTCTCACTGTTGCTTCGTCAGCGCAAACCTTGACGTACTGCTCGATGGATCGAGCAGTATATTTACCTTGTATCTGCAAGCCAAAATGGCACCGATGATCTGCTGAACTACACATGCCCTTTGCAGAAGGTCCGTGCGTTTGATTGGAGTGATTTAAACACGCACACATCCACACGTACATACATACATACAGAGTGTGAGGAGCTTTAAGTCTCCTTTCTTAAACTAATACGGCTACACTTTGTAATGGTATATAGTACTTAATTTGGCAACAAAGTTAAAACATTACATGTATAAACATTTGATTTTGTACTTAAATCCCAGGGGTGAATTTTGGCAGACATTAAAAGGAAAAAAGATACACCAATATTCCTCATTTGATTGACTCCCTTAAAATCCATATATAGAAAATAAACATAAAATGGCCCATGTGAGACCACATAAACTCTCGCTGAACTTGAAACACAAGTACAAATAACTGTGATGTTTATATATAATTGCATTCAGAAAATAATTAGGTATAAATTGGCAGCAAATTTCTGCAGTCCTGTGTTTCCACATTGGGTTGAGGTCTGTGCAACCAGTCTTCCTCTTCTCTTGACAGTAGCAAAAGAGTCTGTATCCCAAAGTGCACAAATAATCCCGTATTGCAATATGGAAAAATCCTTTGAATGTTTGGTGTAACCAGAAGTTTAGATAAAATGTGTAAAGCACAATTTTTCCCACCCTGTTTTTTTTTTTTTCTTAAGAGGCACACATTTCCCAAACATCTACAGTGTTGTGTCTAAGTGATGTGCTGGCAAAAACAGGAGTCAGTTGAAAGGATAAGAAAAAAAGAAATACTTCATTGTGTCTTTGCCCTGTCGTGCACCATAAATCCCACTGGCTGTTTCACTCTGGGTCCACCCCCTGTAGTTCCTCTGTGGGTTTAGAGTCATCTTGTGGAGACACAGACCACTCTGGTTCCTCCACTCCTTCTTCTGGCTCCTCTCCTTCTACCAGCTCCTCTCTGCTGCCTGGCTCCTCTTCCTCCTCGTGAATAGCCAGAATTGGCTCAGCTACATTGTTTAAATGGACAGACTCTGCTCCTTGGCTTTGTTTCGGTGCCTCCTCTGCGATCACCTTCTTCCACATCTCATGGTTCTCCAGCAGGTGCTGAGTGATCTGACAAAAGACTTTCCTCCTTTTCTTTGGTGCTGCTTTCTCTGGAGAAAAAGAAATAATATGACTGAAAATTGTTGACTTATTTTACACAACTCAAGCATGAACTTATTCATAGTCACTTTTGAATGGATGGTAAACCTCTAGCTCTCTAGCTGTTTCAATTCTAAATCCAGATGCTGACACATTGTATTATTTCTAACATTCAGTCATTATATTTAGACTAAAAGTAAATCTAGCAGGAAAAAAAAAATGAAAATGTTTTCAAAAACCACAATGAATAATGTAACAAGAACTAAAATGAAAGAATGAAAAATGAAAGCTTCGTCCCAGCTGTAAAACTAAAACTAAAGTGAAATCAAAAAACAAACTTTACAACTAAATAAAATCATCATCATCTCTCTGCTGCCAAACACTAAACAAAAACTTAAGCAATTAGCAACAAAGCAATAGCCTTGTGTTCACGTCTAGTTTATTCTGATGCTATTACTTTTTAGGGTCCTGGCTTTGTTTTAGACTCTGCTGCTTACGTGATGCTTCTGAACTGGTGGATGTGTCCTCCTCTGCAGTATCTTCTTCCTCCTCCTCCTCCTCCTCCTCCTCCTCCTCTTCATTCTCCGTTATCTCAGGCTCCTCTGCCTCAGGGTTCGGTTCCACCCATCGTCCAGGCATGAGACAGGCCGAGTCATACGAGTTGCACAGTGGCCCCACGATGTGCGTGATGAACGATTCTTGAAGTTTGGCCAACTGCGGTGCAGCTCGGTCCATGAAGGGACTGATGGGAAGGCCAAGGCTGGACTCCTCATCACCCTACATAAAGCACGACCCACATTAGTGCAAATTCATCATGAGTTCCATGAATATCAGTATGAAAATGTGAATAGCTGAGATTTGATGTACAATTGGAAATTTTAATACATTTTCAAACTTCTATCAAACGCTAAATTTTCTGTCTCACAACATCAGATTGTTTAGAGTCACAGCAGTGTCACAGTTTAGAAGGGTTCAGAGAGTGCAGACCTCCGCCAAGGCCAGTCGTCCACGTTCATTAAACAACAAACAAACCACAAATGATGACCTATTTTTCCCTCCTTTTTGGCTTTACACAGTTCAAGAAAAGGAAAAACAACCTCAGCTTCTTCCCCTTTTTATGGATCTGCTCCAAAATGTAAGGGTTTCGTCCTTGGCCCATGCCCCGCCCTTCCAAAAAGTATTATGAAAATTGATGCAGTAGTTTTTGCATAATCCTGCTGACAGACAGACAAACTAGGGTGATCACATAAGCTTCTTGGCAGAGGTAAATGAGGTGGGTCTGTTGCAACAGTTATGGTACTGTCTTCACTCAAAGAATAAAGATACAGCCTGACTGGTGGAACAAAAGTGGGAAGCTTAGAACTAGGCCTAGACACGCAGCTCTTCATATTGTTCCTTAATCCATATTGATTTTTCTTCTAGCCAGCTAATCAATGACTACATCCCACCTGGGATGCCAAGTGAAAGTCATTAAACCAGCATCACTCTGCATCCTGAGATTCAGGACCTTACCCCCACTTACATTTACGCTTCACTTGTTTTATACAAACCGCAGAAAATAGGGGATATTTTTACAGAGGACAGTAAAATCTAAAATCTGTGATTTATTTATTTGAGCCTTTATTTAACTGACAAAGGAAAGATTTGTAAATATAAACACATTTAGATTTTTGATTCCTGCAACACATGTTTACCACTGTGTTGCGTCACCTTTCCTTTTTACTTTTGAATCATTTGGGAACTGATGATGCTAATTGTAGAACCCAACATCGTTTTTTTTGTGTTTTTTTTTAAACGTAAACTTGTCTGACCACAGCACACGTTTCCATTGTCTTTCAGTCCATCTGAGATGAGCTTGAACTCAGAGAACTCGGCAGCGTTTCTGCACAGAATTAATACAGATGAATACAACTGCTCTTCCTTGCGTAATACAGTTCTAGGTTGTATTTCTGGATTCAGCAGCAGCAGCGTGGTTTTTCATTCGATGCCACCTAAGGGCTCAAAGGTCACACACATTCAACAGCTTGGACTTTATCCACTGAGATTTCAATGAAATCACTGAAACTCTTTTCTTTGTGCTCTCGTCAGTTAAATAAAGGTTCAAATTAATTAACAATTCACAGATTGTTCCTTTTATTGCATTTTAGAAAATGTCCCAACTTTTCTGGAAATGGAGTTTGTATTTATATTAAACATGCCCTGGTGTTTAGTCTCACTGGGACAACCGGTGAAGGTCTGGTTCAGTGATGCTGATATCATTTACCCATTTAATCCAAATGTTGTAAGCATAAATAAAGAAAAGAGGCACGGAGAACGGAGTCAGCATGATAATGTGGTCCTTCTTGGTAACATTTACTGTATGTCCAATAGGATGGGTGAAGGAAGTCAGAGGAACAGCCTCGTGTTCGAAATGTTGCACAACAAATAAAAACCGTCTCTGTGAGCTCTTTGGTGTGCAGATCTATTTTCCTTTTTTATTTTCCAAATGCACCTAAGTATTTGTTTTTCATAAAAGAACTAAAGGATACAAAGCAGTGGTGAATAAGATGCAGCCTCTATGGGTGGGAATGAACAACAGCGAGAGCCTGGTTCCTGGTTGCCTTGGCAACTGACCCCAAGAGTCATGCCATACACTTTACATTACAATACCTTGAGCAGCAAGCATCTAATGTCAAGTTCAATGAGGGTCAATAAAACACATAGATCTACAATTTGATCAGATATTATGACAGATCAGTAGACATAAGAGTGAAGGGGTTGTGAGATGTTTTTCGTCACCATGACTACATCTTCTTAATTTAAACTATTAATATCTAATATCTTTGTAATATGTTTCAGAATTAAATCCTTTGGCCAACAGTATTACAGCTCAAGATAAGATATTGTGGAGAAGGACTTATAAATGTATTACATGTCAGCCTCTGTAAGCCCTGTCACACAGTGTAGGAGGTATTGCAATTCAAATTCAAGACACCCAGGTACTGGTTTGCATGTTACACTGTAATGTCCTTCAGAATGCTGAACAAAAATCCTCCTTGATGAACAACATACCTGCTTTTGTTTCATTACAAGGTGTGTGCCTACATGTATGATGATGTATATGCCTGAACATATTTTGTATCAAGGAGGAGCTTTATTGCTCAAGGTCTTTAGGCCATCAGCTGTCAGAGTATTCAGATGCTGCTGCTTCACTGAATGACAGTTGCCGGGCATCCGTTTACGTCAGAGCACAAAAATGATTGTGTCACTGAAAGAGCATTTTTCCTGCGGGGCTCCTGCACTCTGTGCCTCAACCCTTGCTCTCAGAGGGGCCTGTAACAAGATGATTGTGTCACCCTGTAGTGTACAAGGGCCTGAGCATGTGGTACTTAACCCACAGGCAATTAGCAGAGATTAGCAGCTATTCAGTGCCAAGGCCATATTGTAACAAAGGTCACTGAGGTTGAAAGGTGGAACGCATATGCACTGTGTACAGCATGGTACACAAATTGGAGTCACAATTACACATGATTTCATCACGCTGACAAAATATATAAAGCCCACATGTAGGATGTGAAGATACATGATGTTTAGGTTATAAATGCATACCGTGTAATTGATCATTTAAAGCATAAAAATAAAGGGAATTTGACAGTTCCTTACATAATACATCCAGAATGGGTATGACTATTATTACTTCTGGCAGAAAGTTATATTTTCATGCCATTCATTCCATTACCATCAGTCTGTCTGTCACTGATTTTCATTAAAGGGTATGACAGGTTGAAGGGTGGAACGCTAGGGCGTGGTCGAAGGTCTAAGGTTACTTTTTGCAACATTGCATTTGATTGAATTACAGGACTTTGAGGTATCGCAGAGGTATGCACTGTCCGAGTGACCTTCTAGTATTCTCGATATGTCAGGAAGATTGAATGAAAAATTAATTAAAGGGATAAAAATCAGTTAAGCTTTAAAGTCCACAGTCTCCAGAAAAGAAAAAAAAAGAGGAGGCAGCTGTATACCACTTTCTGTGCTTGTTTCCTTTATGTTTTGAGACAAAATGTAATGATCAAAACGTGTGTCTATCTACTCTATGTGTGCCAGCAGTGTTATACCTGCAGTGTGGAGATATACTATTTCACTCTCAGTCTGATTAGGTGGAAGGTTTTATTAGATGGTTTTAAAGTTCAGGCTAGAAGTAACATTAATAATAATAGAAGACATCCCTGGCCTGTTTGTGGTTATTACTGAGAGCATATATATATATATACTGCGAGCAAACGCTGTATTACACTGTGCAGGTGTTTTTGTGTCTCCCCTGCATACAAACACAACAGAATATTGATCTTTGGAAAGTACACATGAGAGCATCTGAGATGACTCACACACCTGCTCATAAAACTCGTTGACAATGCCCTCTGTCCACTGGAGATGCAGGTCTTTGCACTTCAGAGGCCCATTGATGTCAGCCAGTTTAATGCACATCTGGCAGACCAGCAGCCTGTCATTTTCGTTCGACCAGTCGATACCTGTAGATGGATCATCACCCACCTGGGGGTGATCCACAAATAGACAAGTTGACATTCAACATATTCATATGTGTTGACACAACATGTAACATGGAATGTGTACAGCAGTTAAGAAAGCGTGATGACGTTCACCTGCTGTTCAAATGTCCTATATTCATATTCATGTGTGGAGGGAAATGCCATACAGCAGTGCTGGAATACTGTGGAGAACTCCATATTTGTTATATGCAGCCTCCCCCTCTAGCATGATACATCTAAGCAGAATTTTCCATGTGATAAAGCATGCTATATTTAGACATTAGAGGTTACAACATCTCATTTATACATGTTTCCTGTAAGATATAACTAATGATGCAGCTCTCTGGATAAAATGAGTGGCATTTTTTCAAAAGTCTTTTGTAGGTAAGTGGCAGCACTCTAACATGAAGTTAAAGTGTGCATTAATCTTTATACTGCGTGAATGAATTCATCATTTTTAACTATGTTTAATGATCTTCAGATGTGGACAGGGATAACCACCTTCTGTCGTGTCTTACCATAGGAAGCTAAGTAGATCACATGCGTAACACGATGGGTGATTCACAGATACTTGCTTCCAGGACGAGCAGAGCAGGGTGAATTACAGAGAAACACTACTTTAAATTTTGCTGCCAAGCCAGCAAGCTCAGTGGAAGTTGACAGGCCCTGGCCATAGAATACCAAAACTGTACTAATGCTCACAATGGAAAAACCCAGGGCCATCAAATTCACAGCCAACAATCTGTCTGCACTTAAGTAAGTTCTTGAAAAGCTGCAGGGTGCTCTGTTTTGTTGTCTTGAGCTAAACTATTGCAAGTGCTGCAAAGTTCTGCACAAATTGACCTGTTCCACGAAGAACTACTTGACATTTCTGTGTCAATAAAACGTTTTTTTCAATTTTAAAACATGTGAAATGAATGGATGAAAAAACAGCTTATTTTATTGACTTTTTATCTCAATTGGTTTAATATCTGAGGAAAGGTATTCATAACCATCATTTTTAAATCCAAATTGCTAAAATATAAATAACTAATCTAATAACTGTTAAAGATTTTTATTGTCAAAATCTCAGCATTACATTTCAGCAGAAAGCATCATATTGCTAAAAAGTTTAGCAAAATAACAAATGTTTTAAACGTTTTCAAACTACCTTGGCATTGAACTCAGCAAGGAAATCAAAGTGTTTCTTCAGATCAGTGGCCAATATGGCCTCAATGACCAGGAAACGGAAACGTTTGAACTCCACGTGGTCCAGATTGACGAGGAAGTTGAACTCTGGCCGTGACATGAAGAGGTTCCAGGCTGAGGCAGCATGGTGGTTTTCCAGAACAGACCGGTCATTGTAGAGCACTGCCTGCAAACACGCACGCATGTTTTACACTGTATGGCTATTAGTGAAATCGAGCAATGCTGCACGTATTCTTTCTAACAAAAAAAGGGATAAATGTACTGTTACAGCCTGTTCACCAGACTATACAAGTAAAAAACTGTTTTCAGAACTCAGAACATGACTTTAATTCCCGACTAACAAGGAAGAGTTAATGCAACATGCAGCAGACTGATTCATTTTTTTAAGACTGATGACTTTTCTCAGTATTGCAAGTGCAGTGTGGTACTGAAATAAATGAACAGAAACAGAATGAGCAGCTCACCAATGACACGATCATCTTGTTGATTACAATGGCAAATTTGAAAGCAAATGATCTGCTTGTCTTGATGACCAACAGTTCTTTAATGTAGACTGAATATTAAAAGTACCTGTGGAGCACTGGTGGCCACAAGGAAAGCATTGGTCCGCCCAGGATGGTCATAATCGTGCATCGCAGCAGCCACATAAAGGGCCATGAGCTCCAGAGCAGGTATGAGGCCAGACAGACAGCCATAACCATCTTCTGAAACAGTGTAGGTCTTTGAAACTAGGAAGCCCATATGACTATGTGTTATTCCACTGTCGGAGTCTAGCCACAGGGAACAGACAAAAGGGAGGAGGGTGAAAAGAGGGGTGGCAAAATTTACACAAGCACACATGTGTACATGTTTGCTCACACACATACTGTACTTTTATTTGCACATGCCCATTAACACATGCCAAGCCCACATACACAGGCACCAAAGTGCACACACAAAAAAAAGCACACTTGAACACTCAAATCCACTTATATGTGGATCAAAGGGATGGCCCTAGTAAGGCATACAAATGAGGTTATGGAAATATGGGTGAGAAGGAACTCTAATCTGCCGGCAATTTCATGCTGTTCTAGACTTCAAATAGAGTTTGATACGTAAATGCTAGTGCCAAAAGCCTGAGTAAGATAAGAAAAACTGTGAGTAGGATAAGAACACACACTCCTGCAGGTTTGATGCACTCACATTAATGTGAGGGCTTACAGTGAGACTGCAGGCAGATGAAAACTCCAAATAATAAAAAGCTATCTGGCCTACATATAGAAAATCTTTAAATAACTTAACAACAGTAAGAAAAACTGAACAAACAGATCAGGTAGATCATTTGTTATTACATAGTAGGGCAACTTGATGGTTACAACTTCAACAAACACACATTTGTGTACAGATCGTTTCACATATGCTCCGGGACCTCTACGAGGACATTCACTTGTCTGCTTAGGTGTATGAAAGGACAAACCTGAGTCACTGGCAGAGCCGTGGTCAGTTATGAGGCTGGGCAGACCAGGCACAGCCTGTGTGGTGAGGTACCAGACTGCATGTAGCACATCTGTGGCGTGGACCCTATTGTGATCTGGGTCAACAACACATATCTGTTAGGTGAGTCTCATCTCCACTAGAGTGCACTGTTCGCTGCTTATGTCATATACCATCATATATTACAAACACTGCACAAACGGTGTGATATTGCCCTCTAGTGGCAGGTTTTAATGTTACAGCTGGAACCACCTACAGCCAAAGTTAAAGCAAAATCAAAAGGAGCTTACATGGTATGTCTCTGTAACCATTCTCAAGGGCATGGAAGTAGTTCATGAATTCTTTAACCGGGATCTTAAAGGTCTCAAACAGGCCAGTGTCTTCAAAGAGCCTGTAAGAGACCTAAAACACAAAAATTAATAGGTTCAGACTTTTGGAACATCATCAGGCTTATTCCATGAACAAATTGCAAGAGAGAATAACAAAATAATAATAAGTTAAAAAAAAGTTAAAACTTTTGTAAAGTAACTATGTGTCTGCCCATTCATTTTATTACATTTACTGAATTAAAAGAAGAAAAGTTTTATTCCTTAATCAGAGTTCTAAAAGTTTAATCTTTGTTTTTAGACTTTCAGTTTTAGTTAAGCATAAGTAG
>JAPQRN010000022.1:14266589-14291799 GCA_037367275.1 Coranthus polyacanthus | reverse complement strand
AAAAAAAAAAAAGAAGCATCTTCTTTTTAAAAAATATTTACTAAAATTGTGTAAAAATCTACATTATCTCCCCAATAGTCTGTATGAGTTTGCAGCACCATTGCTCCATTCTTTAATGAACACCCTGCAGACACACTAAAAACAGAAAGACACACACACACGTCCACATCAGTAAAAGCACAGTTAAACCAGGCCATTCTCTCAAAAAGTTTAAAACATGACAGCTGATCCCCCACTGATGCCAGTTTCGATTCGACGCCATTCAAGAGTGAGAAATGTAAGCTCGATCAAACTTCAAACATTTTACAAAGACTTGTTTGTTTTGACATTCATCCTTTTCATGTATGTGTTTCAAATGCAGCGGTTTTCTCTGCAGCACATGCCATTCAGGTTTGGAAAAGTGCTTAAAAGGCATCAGCATGCACCACGATGGACATCAAACTCTTAGCCAGGAGGCAGAAAAGAAAGCACAGGACTTTCCACTCCTCTCCTAACCTCCTTCACTTCTTCTGTTTTCCTCCCAGGCAGTTAGAGCTGGGCATGAAGTATCTGGAAGGTGAGTGCTAATAAGTGCAGCCTCACTGGCCACTGCACATTTGCAGTTTATTTTAGCTACTTTTACAAAGTATAGATGGCGTAAGAATACACCTGTCAGTCAAGTGACTAGCCTGATGTAGCCAGGATGGCTTTTTTTATAAGTGAATAACTGTAAGCATAATTGTTTCCATATCACAGACATGTATGTGCCCAGTCGTGTGGGCACATACATGCCCCTGATAGAGATAAATTCACCTTCATGTTGCCTCTCCTCTTCTACTTGCCTCATACACACACACTGTCGGGCTCTGCACATCTGTCATGTTGACACAGCTGTGGCTATGAAAGGGAGAACAGTGCTCGGAGCAGTAGACGCGCTCTATTTTTCTTCACTCAACTCTATGAAAATACACTCCTTCATTTGATGCTAAAAGCTCCGAGAGCAGGAAGCGCTCATTAGCTGAAACATGGCCTAAAAGATTAACATGTGTGTAGCAGTGTGTGGTGTATAAATCGTTTAGCCTTCATAATGTGGACCATATCTCCATGTAAGGTTTATTTCAGCCCTTCCGAAAAAATTGTTTTGTGTCTGGCTCGTGACTACTTTTGATGATTCAGAGTTTTGATATTTGGATAAAATATTCTCACTTTCATCTCTTTTCGGGTAAGTGTAAATCACTCCACTTGGTCTTCATCCGTCTCCTTACCTTGTGAATGGATATCTTCTCACCCTTCTCAGGCCCTTCCTCAGAGTCAGAGCAGGTGTAGACATCACTGGGGTTAAGCAGGGGTGCAGGGCGTGGCCGGTGAAGCGGCTGGAAGGTGAGCTGGGTGGTTAGCAGGTTGCTGACGGCCCGCAGTGAGGTGCAGGTGTTGGGTGGCAGAGAGGGGTCTGCCAGCAGGTCTGTGATTAGTCCATGAGCTTCTCCCATCACTGCTATGTCCACCATGACACTGGTACCTGAGGACTATGTGAGGACAGGGAGACACAGGAAGGAGAAATTAATAACACTGCTGCTGTGGTTGATGTAAAGCGATGCAAATTATTGCCGTTGAGTCTGATAGATGTGTTCTTTGTGGCAGACATGAAGAGGTGCATAAAGTATGTCAGTAGCTCTCTGGTGAGAGAAGAATGTGGTTAACAGTGACATTGGCATCACTTCTGCTGTTTATCCGACAGAACTGCCAGCAAAAACTATACTTAAGAAACAGCGCTTTTAAATACATTTACTCAAGTACTGTTAAAGTGAACTTTACTTTAATTTAAATTCAGTAACATATTATACACCTGCTTCACACATTCAAACATAAATAATGTGCTGCAATAGATTTACTAGTGACAGAAAAACCATCACACCAGATGAAAAGGTTCTTTTTAGTGTTTTCCAGCAGTTTAAGCTTTCTTCTTGCAGTGTTTTTCTGACAACAGTGCCAGCCATAGTCTGTAATGGGACCTAAGCAGAATAAGATTTGTGGGACCCCACTGCCTCTGCGCTGCCAGTACTATTGACTACTGCCAATGCTTGATCATTCACACACCTACTATAAATCTAAAACACCCATTATCAATGTTTATTCGTTGTTATGTGTTATTGTTGCTGCTTATATCGTATTAATGTCAGCCTGTAATATTTTTACCCTGTTTCTAAGGTAGCAAGCTCACAAAAATGGTCTTGTACAGTATTAATTTGCATTTATGTACAGTACTAAGTGCCATACTGAATATGGTATACTGAAAAATAACAAAATAAACCAGCAGACAATACATGCCCAGCGAACAAGTTCAACCACTTAAATTGCTTTTGGTTTTAAACAATTGCAATGTGCAAAAGTGCAGAACAACAATAAACTGCATTAAACTTTGGGTGCAGCTCTACACAGAAACCATCCTGCACTGCACAGGTCAACCATCTAAATAAAATACAATAGGCATGATGCCTTCTTTGGTAGGTATCTGAATAGTCCTTCACTGTTAGTTTTCTTCATCATGAAAACATATCACAGAGAGCAATATGTTTGATACACCAAAGACTGATGTAAAAACTACTGTAATCTGCATGAAAAACAAAACAAAAACAGTGGGAGGCCGATTTAGCAACAGCAAAAATTAACATTCGCCTTCAGCTTCGTCCCATGTGAATAGAGAAATATTATGTGACAATGACAGCACACGCAGCCAAATCACATTTCAAATTGGTCAGGGAAACACCAATATGGCACAAAATGAAACAAATCATACCCGTAAACAATGCCTGAACAAAACAATATGAAAAGAAAGAAAACAATAGACAATTGATTTTAAACAGCTTTTACAGGAGACACTTTTAATCACAGCGCCAAACTGAGACTCTGCCAAGCTTTATGATTTAATATTTAGAACACCTCAACAAGTTATGAATATGCAAGCACACACACAAAAACACAAACGCACACTTTCATGTACTCAGTCACACATCAAAGGGGTTATTATATACCTTATATGGCTCCTTTAGCTCAGAGAAAGCACAAACATGAGGAGGAGCAGGGAGTGGCTCACAGATGAAATACCTTTTAACATCTGAACAACAACATTAGGTTGAAACACGTTCAGCACAGCTGTGCATTACTTGATGCTTAATGAATGGGCTCATTAGCAATGTCTCAGCTAGAATGTGACCTTTGACTTCCTCACTCCTGACCCCTCAGACGGCCAACAGCCATCATCTGTTTTGTCACCGTCTGCCCCACAGCTTTAAAGGCACCAGTGTGGTGTGAGCCTGCCTTGTTTTCACTGGGTAAAGTGAAAAGTTCATAACCCGCTCGTAATTGCCGTGCCTAGAGCAGTCGAACTACCACAACTAAACACAGGTCAGTCTTGGCTCCCAGTAAATTTATCTAATAAGCTCACGAGTTCCCTTTTTCCCTGAAGAATGTTATCAGATTTGTTTCCCCCCATGTCCCAGTCACTTTGACAGCAGCTGCCAGGCACCCAGAATTATTCTGTTTACACTGGCTAAGAGGCAAGAGGCTGACCCGAACAACACGTGTGAAGACCTTTCATTCGTCTCCACTCATGGGAACAGTAAAGGTTTAGCATTTTATTTTCCTAGTCAAATCAGATAAGTTGCTGTATTTGTACAGTTTTCCTACTCGTGTGTGAAAGTACAAAAGGTAGGTGTTCGCTGAATGTAACAGGATTCCTCCACATGTGACGATAAACATTTATCAATAAATCAGGATCATTACGAGCACTGGGACCAAGCTAATCTCTTTTAAAGACATCCTGTGGGAGAACCGATGGAACATTTCTGGACAGACGACTATTGTTGTTGTGTTCCTCTCTCATTTCCTACACAGAATAACCACTGTGGTAGAAATTTTGCTTGGTGAGATGCTGAAATACAGATAGAGAGACAGAGTTGTATTTTGTGAGGCTTAATTCCTTAAGGAATGGTCAGATAAGCATACAGAATGCAAGGCAGTCTGCGGAGTGTGAGACAAAAGACAAGAGGGTTCAGGCCTTTTTCTAGGCTGCTGAGGAGAGAAAACATGCATACATACATACAGTGTATTGTTCAGATCAAAGTTTTAGCCCACCTGCGTACAAAGACTGTTTGTGCTGAGGAGTAACAAGTATAGGCTGATACAGAGAGTGTAGATAAATGTCAAGGTCCCAGAGACAAGTGGCCATTGATGAGTTGAAGAAACAGTATCACGTCTAACAAGACAGAACAAACTGTACTTTTCTTCTTCCTATTTTCGTTCCTATACTCCTCTCTAATGTACGCTGTGAGGAAAGGATGTAAACACACGTCTCTCAGCTCATTTACACACTGATTTAGGAGTTTGTCAAGAAAGGGGTTAAAGGATAATACGGCTGCTGCAGAACATCTGGCTGGACAAAGACGGCGCAGTCCCTTAGGGGGTCTCAGAAACTCGTTGCATAGTGTCTTCATGCGTGCACACAAACTCATCAGCAATTTCTACTTCACAACTTTACACCTGCCTCAAAAATGACACGCAAATAAGCTGAGAAACAAAACGCAGGGGCATAAATACACACAAAAAAGGGCTTCAACCTGAGGATACAGCACATGTACAAAAACAGACAACCAGGCTTTGTGAGGGGGATAAGCATTGCGTCACTGTACTTGACTAGTTCCAAAATTGGCCATAAAAGGGGAGGGAATGATGAATGTGTTGGGTTTGATTTTGCACTGGGAGCAAGCCACTTAATGCCCAAAATATGACATGAAAAATATAGTATGGTGAAAGTATCCAGGTGCATGGGTAGACTTTAAGCTTTGGGACACAGTGGGTAGCATTTTATACAGAATTTGTGTTTCTTACTGTCCTGAAAAAGTGATAATATCTGCCACAGTACGCAAACATCACCTTGGCGCTTTATATGGAATTTGCTTATAACCAGAGTGTACTGTATTTACCTTAAAAAACACTTGTTTTTGAGCACAGTATGTAATTTGTCTCTCAGTCAAAACAATAGCAGAAGACGTAGCTTTGACGATGTTTTGAAGCCGTGTGAGATCATGGAAGTTACTGTTTTCACCACTATTTCAGAGGAAAATCTATCCGACCTCATGCTTACAGATGACGCAATGTATTTAAGTTTTATTCACATCATGTTCAGCGATGCAAATTCACTTCATGATGTTAACTTTAGTAAAGGAGATACGACGCCACTGACAGGTGACCAAATGAAATGGGATTTATGTAAATAAATTGTTAATGAAATAACAGATTTGTCTGAATTTGCATTTATAATGTAAGTACAGAAGTCAACAAGATATATAACATAAGCCTACTAGTCATTTTTAGATATTTTATTGTGGGAATGTTACATGTTAAGTCCAGGCCATAAGTGACAGAACTTGTATGCATGCCTTAAAGTTAAGCTTTGGCTGAACAATGCCGTCCGATGTTCTTAATTTTCGAGCAATCTGCAACCTAAAAGTTAAGAATCATCAATGGACATCCTGTAACAGATCGCACTATGAATAAGTTACATAATACATAAATGTATGTTATATAAGGTTATGTAATTGTTTCTCGTCAGGTTAGATGATCAGTTTGATTCATTAGCCATCGCCACGTCTGTCGCAGGCTCCACTTTTTGAGAAGCTGGAGCTCATATGGGACCCCTGTCAGGGAAAGAGCACTGCAAAGAGCATTTACACAGATGTTTTGATGAAGAGTTTCAAAACAGTCTTCCGTGTATTTCTGACAGTACTGTGTTCTCGGTGTTCTTACATCGGTTACATCTGCAGGTTTTATAAAATTCACTACGCACCATAACTATAATCAGTGTCTTTCAACCTGTCAGTGAGGTTGTACATACAGTACACTAAATAACTCTGTAAAAAAAAAAAAAAAAAAAAAACTCCCTGCATCACATTCACATCTGGGAGCTGTCAACAACTGTCTGCCACTGGCTCAAACTCCTCTCTGTTGAGGTTTTTCTCAGAAATACACCCTTCAGAGCTAGTCAACGGATCCAGCACCTCAAGAGAGCCGTGTGGAGGAGATGTGGGAGTAACTACTTTAAATTATAAAGCGAAAAAGAAAGAAGTTGTCTCTTTGATCGCTGAAACATCAGCTTCCTGGGTTTTAAAAGGATTCATCACTTCTTTGTTTCCGAGTGAGATGCGGCAAGCTGTCTTTTTAAAGGCACCATGCACCCTATGTGGCCATGTTTGTTAAGAAAGTAGCGACTCCCTAACCAGTCAAATTAAAACAATAGCCAAAACTGGCCTAGTTGCTAACCAGCCTATGAAATTTTCACTCTGACTTTTGAAGTTTGTGATTTTAGATGTGTGTATGTGTTAAATTTTATTACAAGTGCTGAACACATTTAGGCCGTAAAACGCATAAAACATTTTTTTTTTCCCTTTTTGGGCTTTGAAAATATAGTAAAGGCAAAAATCAGCCTGACCTGCTGTCCTTGAAAAGGTGTTTAATAAAGGAGTAATTATACACTGTGATATTGTACTTTACTGCAGTTTTGGCAGGCTGTGTGAATTTAAATGTTAAATACCATGCTGAAGGGCGCTTTAACACTTGGAGAGAATATTTTCACTTTTAGAAACCAACTTGCAGAAAAACTGGAGTATCCCTGTGTTCATTAACACATACTTTTTTCGAAGGGTATGGTTTATTTTCTGCTATTTGGTATTGTTGCATTATATTAGCTGGATAAACACTACTTCTAAAAGGAAGAACAGGAACTAATTTGACTGATGGCAGCCCTTCAAACGTCCACTGATCCCCCTAATCTGACTTTTGCGCCACAACTTCTGGTTTAAAAAATTACCACAACCCGTCGGATATTCAGACACACACACAGCTAGATTTTGTGACTACCAGCATCAATAAACAGTTTTTATGACTCCTCAACAAGCCAAGTCACATACTAAACCATGCATGAACGTTCTGTTATGACATTTTACTATGAATAACAACAGTGCACATGATCAATGGTCTTAATTGCCTGTGTGAACGCAGTTTGGAACAGTTTGTCAATAGACATGCCATAGATTAACACCCGTGCAACAGTTCATGTAAACTAAACCGAGGGCCATTCAAAACAAACCAGCAATCACTCCTGAAGAGTGAAAAGCTGTTTGTCCACACAGGTCTGTATGCAAGGCTCTGCTCAGGGGTGTCTGCAGGTTTTGTTACTGTAATATGTACAAATCATAGAACAAATAACACTTATCTGTATTGTGCCAGATTAGAAAGACTGGACTAGAAATGTGTAAGTCTGACTGAGGTGTCTCAATCCACGCGCATTCCGGATATAAAGTTTACCAAACACTAATGTGCATGTGTGCATCCACGTTCTCTCTGCGCAAAAATATATTCATGCCTCACTTGAAACATCATCATTACAAACAACTCCGTCGGCTCCTGCAACAACAATAAGCAACGGAGACATGATTGTTAGTGTTCCTGTTGTGTCCACATGCTTTTTTGCCAAAATCTCGGCAGAAGACAGATGAGCTACATTCGGTGCAACAAACACAACACTGATCCATCTGTCTAATGAAAATTATTAATGGTATACACGGACAGAGAGGTCACATATTTGTAATTTCTGAGACGTCCACTTCATGCACCCTCGGCTCCTTCATCTAAACACACAATCTTCTAAACCCAGAGGAAAACATCAGTGATCTGTGGGCTTCTTCAAATTGTGCAATACTGAGAATATAATATATCCCAGAGAAGAACTAAATGGTGCATCCGGAGACTAGAAAAACGCCTCAGGGGCCTGAAGGTATTTGATACTCTTTGTAAACACATTTCAACAATGTAAGCAATTTAAACTACAAATACAAGACGCACACATTTGTTAAGAGTGGCACACATTCACTGTGAGCTTTTTTTTTTTTTCTTCAATTAACCCCAAATACAATTCCTCACAGTCTGAGAAATGTAGCCAAGCAAGAAGCTGCGCAAGAAGAAGGGAAATATTTTTTTTAAAAAAATACTTAAGTGTGTATATTTTTTTTCATAAGTTGATTTCATTTACACAGTATGTTTGAGAAATCATTACCGTGCAGTTTTCTATTTCAGTGGCAGTGCAGTTAGTGTAATGGCCCTGATTACATCTGTCGAGATGGATTAGTTGAAGAGGAGCCTGGGAGATGGTGATGTTCTCTACTTAGAATAACAGAGCAGTGATACAGTGTGAATCACAGCAGAATGGTAACACAAAACTCCACTGAGACACTCCTCGCTCGCTGCCTCGACTCCTACAGCCAAAACTACACCCAGCACAGCACTTCCCAACCAACCCTCAACCCCACCGCGACCCAACTCCCCTTACAAAACCAACTCCACTAACGAAGCTGCGCCGAGCCACATCCTCGACTGCAGCCAGGATACAATTACACGCTATTACATATTTATTAAAACGAGGTGTGTTTGGGGATGTGGGGGGACCAAAACAAAACAAAAAGAATAACTGCCTCATTAAACATTTACTGGGAAAGGTCAGACCAATTGACCCTTAACATGCAGCCATCCTATCTCCGAAAAGAAGCTTGTTTTTCCATCCACGTACTCGAGGGTGTTTGATTCCAGCAAGTTAGATTAAAAAACAGAGGTAGCAAAACAGACGGAGGGACAGGCACAGTGACAGACTGGTAGAGGCGAGAGGAAGAAATGCTGGGCTTAAGGATAGAGCAAACAAAAGAGATGCATGAGGTAAAACAGATGGCTTACGCAAGCGATGAGTGAGAGCCGATTTACCGCATGATACAAGATACAAAACATACATCCATCATTGGTACTGTGGTGGGCACAGTCACATGTTTGCAAAAAAGGGCAGACTATAAATAAAACTAAATTTAAAGTTAATTTTAATACTGAGTTCCTGTCAGACAAGTGGCACCAGCCCAGAGGTGTTTTACTGCTACATGTCATAAAAAGTAAGCTTCAACATTGCTAATGTGTCTGTATTATTTGTGGCACATCCAATTATTTCCCAGGCAGAGGGTAGGTAGTTAAATGTTTTCAACCCAGGCCTTAATTTTAGTCTTGCCAGAGGACCTAATTTAATGAGAAAATACTCTACTAGACTGTCATGATGAGACCAACCGGAATAGGGGCAGTGACCTTTATCAACTCCTGATCTCAAGTGTTTAAAGTACTCACAGTGATTTTGAGAAATCTTCAACATGACTGCAATGTCATGGCTTGTCTGCCTCACAGACCACTCTCAGCCTTTTTGTAATTTAGAATAACAGTCACAAGATCCGGGCCTACAAACACCCTTTTCTTCGATAATCTCCCTGGGTAATGTTCCAAAACCAATGTGTTTTCAAGTCGAATACAAATATTTAAATAGCTCTTTCCATACATAACTTCACTGTCAATTCCTAAGCTAAAACATCCAGCGCGAGCTTTGGACGGGAAAAAAAAAGATGCGGTTTGGAAAATGAGCCTGCTAATGTGTGCATGTTGGCAAATACGACACAGTGGAGATCAATCAAGCGCTCTGGTCACCAGCTAAAGAGAAGAGAGTGTGATTTACACACGCTACGAGGTGCTACGGCTTAGTGAAGCACTACCAGCTTCTCTGACCGACAACCTGGTCCAAGAACGGAGAGCCAAGGGAAAATAGCCACGAGATGGAGAGAGGTGCCAACATAAGCCCCGACTTCTTAGACATCTTGTCAGTCTCTGGACTATTACAGGATTCCACTGACGAATGCATTGCACCAGTCCAAATAAAAAAGACTGAACTGACCACTGAGTCTAAATGGCAGCTTAGGGAATGCATCAATCAAAAAATATGCGCCTGCCTACTAACCCCGCATAACAAATTGATATGAGCCTTGGACAATATTTCAAAATGTTAACATGCTATTTGAAATTTTTCAGCAATGAAGGCAGCGGGAAAATACTGTAAGGCTGCAGTACAGTGTAAAATTCTTAGCGTCCTCAGGGAATTATCAGGGTGTAATTTGTGGCTCAACAGAGGTGGTGAAAGTACACACATTCTTTACTCAAGTAGAAGTACTTACTAGAAGGTCAAAGTACAAGTACTGATCAACTTCTTTACTCAAGTAAAAGTGAAAAAGCGCGGGCTCCGAAATGTATTCAAAGTATAAAAGTAAAAAGCCATTTGAAGGACATTTCTACCGGCTGATAGACTATTAAACTTTTCTAACTTAAAATAGAATAAAAAAAACAATAAACTGAAAATAGTTAACATTAACTTTACTCCAACGTGCCAGTCAGTTTTCAATGTCTTTTACACCTTTTTCGTCCTGTTGCTTTTGTTGTGTGATATACACTGATCGATAGACCAAAGGATCGTCTTTTCTGTGTGTTACTGTCCCATCCATGAATGAATTTAGGAAATCAATCTTAATCTGCACGAAATTAAATTAAGGATTGTTCTGAAAATGTAAGGAAAGTGCAGATATTTGTGTTAAAATGTAGGCAGTAAAGGTAAGAATAAATACTCAAGTGAAGCACAGATGCCTAAAACC
Organism: Coranthus polyacanthus; assembly: GCA_037367275.1. Lineage (NCBI taxonomy): Eukaryota > Metazoa > Chordata > Actinopteri > Kurtiformes > Apogonidae > Coranthus > Coranthus polyacanthus. Next base: position 14,281,264 of record JAPQRN010000022.1, on the reverse strand, counting down.
TGGAACAAAATATTCTGCAGCCCACAGCGTTCACTGTCAGCGCAGACGAGCCGTCCATTCATTTTGGGAGGATATCCTCCTGATAGCAGCACATGAAATGCAGAACACACACGTACTGTATATGGCCACGTCAACACCAAGGGCATTGTTTATTCGTCATGTACTCCAGAGTCTTGCCCTGTGGCTCCACAGCAGCTCAATACATCAGTTCCCAAGCACACACACACAGACACACACATCCCACCCCCAAAGATGGGAAAGGTAATCTCAAGGATGTGGCTGTGTGTGTTCGACCTCTGCAAACTGTGTCCCCTGTGCTGAGTCTTTTTAGTTTCAATTCCCTCACCCTTAATGGCTTTTGCAGCACCTTACAGACCTGCGTCCTTCAGACTAACAGAGTGCAACAAGGACTGTGGTGGGAAGTGACACCTCTGGACATGCTGTTTAACTACGGGTAAAATGAGTGAGCTAAGAGGCCTGTTAGTGGTCGATTTTTGTGCTGTTTGCGTCATTTATAAGGTGTGTGTAGGCGAGTGACAGAGATCCGGGAGGCCGTGTGTCTTTGTGGGTTTTCCATTCAGCTGTTTGTCATTATTGTTATTACTAGTGTGTCTCTTTTTCAGTGGACGATACTAACCTGTGATCCTCGGGAGCCCCTCTTGTGGTCCCAATCGGAGCGGGAGAGCATCTGTGGGAAAACAGAGACAAAAACATGTTCAAACCGCAGTTCTGCACATCCTGTTTCTGTTAAGAGTCCGACTGCAGTCTTTCCTCCTTGCAAATTCAAAACCATAACGGAGGTAATGCTGTGCTGTAGAGGAAAAGAGGAGGAGCAGGAGTGGTGATGTAAGGAGTCGAGGAAGTGTGGGGGGAATGGAAACGCTCATAAATGCAAAAATGGGTTTTGTCTATTTTTTTCACTTTCCATTAAGCACAGACGTCTAATGCAATTTCACAGTCAGGTTTAGTTTACTTTAGCTCCTATTCACTGCCTAAAGGGCTGGTGGAGGCTGAGGATTTTTACACTGTCTAATTACCAACCACTGTGTCCTCCCACAGGCCTCGTAAACCCGTTTTCCACTTTCTTGGGAGTCACCGAATGCATCAGTACAGCTCTGTCACTGATTTTTTATTTTTATTTTTTTTTTGGTGAACATGTTAGGAAAGCCAAGTCAACATCTCACGTCCCTGCCCCTGATAGGGCTTTCTGAACCGAGATGATCGGAGAATCTGAGCGTGTCACAGTAAGAAATGACTGCTGCACACTCTGGGGTGAGAGGCTCAGGAGAAAAGTGCAATTGATAATTCAGGTGTAATTTACTGTGTCAGTGGAGGTCACTGAGTTGGGTCATGCTGGGAGTGAAAATGTGTGTGTGTGTTTCAGTCCTCAGTGCTGGAGGCTTCTCTTTGTCTGTAGAGTTGTTTTGTGGGGTGTTGTTTCACAGTGAAACTCAGTTAAAAACACACAATAGTGAAGGTAATGTTTCCTTATTATAATATAGTAAAATGTCTAATATAAATTACAGGTACATTTGATAATATACTTGGAGACAATATTGAGAATGTGACCTCAATAGTCGATTCCCCCGACCTTTTTTTTTTTTATATAGTTCCAAAATGTCAAGCTACAACTGTATTATGTTACTTGTTTCATTCAGTTTGTGCTGCATAAAGCACCTGGTGCCAGTAATTTAAAGGACAATTTCATCAATTTAAAGTCTTTCCAGCAAAAATGTGTTAACCAATGAAAACTGTATGCTGTAAACTGGTCATAATCATAAATTAAAAAAAAGATCTGGGAATGCAGACCTTTGATGTTATAATATTAATATACATCACGTTTAGATATTTTACAGTCTTATTCTTTTCATTAAAGTTGCTGTATCCTTCCCTAAGATGTACAGTATATTTTTGACTCAATGAGAAGATTGCCTACATTTACTCACTGGCCGTGCCTTTAATAATGTGACTTTAAAAGAATTTGCAGTAGCTTTGTGAGGAAGTTATGTGCATCTCATCATTTGGAAAAGGTCTGAGCAACAGTGGGTAATGCTCCCAAAAATATAGTGATCCAATAGTATGTGGACAAGGTCAAACAGAGCAATCGCCTTTTGGAGAAATGCGCACTCATTCAAGTGCAACAGCTTTTACTCCAGCTGTGTTTTAAAAAAAGAGACCTTCCGAAGAACGTTTCCTCATCCTCCATTTTGTAGACACAACAGTGCAGCTATGAGCAGCCTCGTCAGCACGTTGATATCTCTGAGTCACTTTAAAGCTCCATCAGGCGTGCACGCTGTCTCGTCATGCATTAAAATAACCATACTTGATGCCTGTTGGAAAAAGTCAAGAAGCAATCAGCTGTGTAAAAGGTTCATGTATGAGACGTAAACCACTTGTAAATGATAGTATTATCCAGTGGACTGTTTGTCTTATTTTTACTGCTCTGATGACAGGGTTTTGCTTTTACAGTATGGGGGCTGGCAGCAGGCCCCTCCATGGTCACAGCAGAGTCCCGCTCCATTAGAGGGTCCTAGTATCAGTGAAGCTCTCCAGGCGCACACGCATAAACAGCCTTTCGGTCTTGCAGTCTTATGTAAGCCAACCTTTCATCTCCATGCTCTGAGAGACAGACCCAGACTACACAGAAGTCTACATGCACCCTTTGAAGTGACACACGCAAAAAAAATATCCAACACGAAATCAAAGCTGGGGATCAAATCTGAGGAGCACAGATAGACTGTTTTTACAGGCTACGGTGGAGTTCGTTTCCCCCGAGACTAGCTCACAAAAATTTGATCAACAAATAAATGTGGATGATGCACCTCTCACTTACTGAATAAACTGCGTCTTTGCGTGCAGTGGTTTGCTGCTAGTGTGTAGAGATCTTTTCAATTTTAGACCCTTAGTGCTGGAATAAACGTGAAAATAACACAAAAATCATCAATGTTTCATGGACTAAAGGCAACGACAGCCGTTACAAGAATCATAAAAAAAAAAGCAAAGTTAAACCAAAACACATATATAACTACAGAAACAAAGGAATATGGCAATACAGAGAGACTATCCGAGCCTGTTAATCCTTTACAAACAAAATTAATAAATATAAAACAGAAGAAGAATAAAAAAAAAGTCTTGTTCTAATTTTATTAACTTGTTTTGCTGCAGGAGAATGGAAGAGGGTAGACTAAGATTATACTTAAAACATATGACATCTCACTGCCAATATTATGTCTGAAGAGGTAAAACCACACATGAATGATTTCTTAGATATCTCCGGGTTTTTCATGGACACCCTCCAGGCAGCATAACACAGCCGAAGCAGTAAAATTTCCAAATGGATTTGTTTTTGTCCTAAAGCTCCAGTGCACCTACTGGGAAAAATAACAACTTTGTAGAAGTTATGCCCTTTGTTTCACCCTCTGCTAGATTCATTATGCCGCACCATAACTCAGAATAGGCCAGGTCTAGCAGTGGCTTTCCATCATTCATAGCAATAGTCCTGATTTATAAGAGACTGAAACCAGGCCTCGAGAGAAAAAAAAAAATTTGTCTTTGAAAATATAAGTACATCTTTCAATCACAACGCTATAGCTACCAGAGTTACATGACACACTCAATAAGGTCTGGGGTGTTTTTATGGGACTTCGGCTCCACTGTGAGCGATTTCTGAAGATTTACTATACTTCCATGATCCAGAGTGATGTTCTCCAGAGCAAACAAGAGAAAAAAATGATGTAGTTCATCTGCATGTTAATGCAAGGCACAGTCGCATCACGTCTTTTTTTTTTTTTTTGTATCCATCCATTACACATAATCTCTCTTGTGCGGTGGCTGGTGATGCAACTTTCACAATCTGATCAGATGAGTTCAAGGACCCCTTCGCTGACGCTAACTGAGTTTATTTGAATATTCCACTAATAACCAGAACAACGGTCCAATCACAATACAAACGCCTCAATTAGGAGAGACTGTATCGGCATGAGAGGGGTGGTGTAAACCTTTGTTCAACAGGAAAATATTAGCCATGTAAACAATTGATCCAAACATTTCTGTCTTTCTGTTCATGCTTAACCCACATAAAGGTAACATTAGGTCGAGACGAGTTTCCAGGAGGGATAGAAACATTGAAGATTCAAGGATTATTGAAGACCTGGATGGTCAAAAGGCTGGTAATAACAAAAAAAAGTAGTTTTTTTTAATTTACAGAATTTGCTTTGTATCGTACAAAGAGCACTTTGAGGAACATTTTTCCGTTACTTTTAACAATTTCTGTTTTTTATTTGTGTTTATTTATTTGAGTTTTTTACATTAAGAACACTGCCTCAAAGTCTTTCCACGTATTTCCTGACCTAAATTTCAAGGCTAACAATGCGTTTGTTACTGTGGAAACGCCGCAGACCTCACTGCTGACACTTTTGATTGGAAATACTTTTTACAAACAAGATCAATATGAAACTTGTACGCAGTGAGAAACCAGAACATTGCTTCTAGAAAGAGGATGTTGTTGCTGAATTTCTTAAACATATACAGTATATTTTTGCTGTAAACTCTGGACAAATGAAAATGAAAATGTACCAAAACAGAAAAGTGCCCCAGTAAGGACGCTAATTTAATGATGGCACTTCAGTTAAAGCTAATCAAAAATCAATTAAAACATGAATAACTAATAAACATCAAACAAAAAAAATAATTTCTACTAACAACTTACATTCATCTTTATGCTTTGCATCTATAATTCCACTACAATAATTTGGCTCTAACCTTAAAGTTGAAACTAAACATAAGCTTCAGTTGAACTACATTTTGTACATGACATGCCCACTATCTGACAATGTAATCATAAGTAGTCTTTAAGGAGTCAAGCTTCAGGGCATGGAGTAGCAGAATTCTTCTGCATAAAACATGGAAGTGTCTATGAAAGGCTTGGAAAAAATGTAAACCAAGCCTTTCAAATTGTAGCTAATGCCTTGGTGCAAGAAGCTCTGAGTCAATGTCTAAAACTTCTCTGTGTTCTGCCTTTCCCCTGATGACACTGTGTATAAAAACATTCACAGACATAAAGGTAAATAATGGAAAGGAAATTCAAACACAGATGACAACAGACGAAACACAATATAAACAGCCTGCCAATACATGCCCACTGCAAATGACTCAAAATAGTGCCAGCCAAGTATACTCCCAGTCTTCCTCTTCCCCAAAATGTGTTAAGAGGGCAGCTGTGTGGATGCCAGTATGCAGCCATACCCTGTCCACCACCATGGCTCAGAGCCACAGCCCACAGCGAGCTGCCATGCCTCTGAGGTGCTGGGTAAACACCATGGTGTCAAAGCACAAACAAACTACTGGAATATGCTTGTTGTTTGACTTACTCCCGCCAGTAACCAGTTGAGAACCACTTTCCTGTGGGTGTGAAGTGGTGGGAGCTACAGGAGCACGCATAGTGGAGCTCCGCTTTCACACTGATCAGGTTTGCAATGAGCCGGGCCCACTTATCAACTTACTATAGAGTATTTTTCTGAGTCTCTCAGCAGAGGAAACCGGAAGCAGGCTTGTCCTAATATAGTTCAGTCTAAGATTACTGCTAGCGGTGTTTCTTTATCATTCATTCATGATCTTCTCTTCCTCCATCTTTCTTTCTCTGCCTTTGTCATCCTTTTTGTTCCTCATTACTGGCTTCATGTGAGTGGGGTTGATGTGTGTCTATTTAGATCATCGGGGTTGCGTTGGCTTGTTAGGGCACTAGATGTTCTAGGACCCAAATTCAGTGTCCATTGAGGATACGGTAACAGGAAGTGCAGAATAAACATCTCCTGGTTGAAGAAGAGGGAAGGAATAACAGAGAGAGTGCTGAATTTACAGTATTGTTGGGTTAATTAAGTCAGTGTTGAAAGGCCAGTTTGCAGGATTTGCAATCAGCTTGACCCAAGGGTTTTATGCATCACCTCTCTGTCCAATTAAACCCAGTATGCTCTCACTTATAGTAAGGTCTGCTAAGTCATGGAGTCACACATATGCCTGCTCACGTAATAAACACACACACATATACTCACACACTTTCTTCCGCCTCGAGGTCTCACAATATTTTCTTTCTTATCCTTCCTTTGTTCTTTTATCAGTGCTCACTGTCAAAGACATTCTGACGTCTGCAGTGTTTGACTCAGACATCCCTGCACTCACTTGTACTTCAGCTGACAAAAAGAAAGTAGGTCAGATTCTACTAAGTCTCAGTATATGAAGGCTTAGGAAATGACAGCGGCTTAGCCGTAAGGACAACATCAAGGCAACAATCAAAGATCGTCGTGCTCACTTTCATGGATGTTACAGCCACACGGAACTCTAAATTGCTCATCATGGCTTTAATAATCAGCTGTAATCTTGTCTTATACCTGCAGGTGGAGGTATTCACATGATTAGTGTGAAATAATTTTTCTCTTGGGACCCTCTTAGGGAAAGGGTTCTGCATCCTGACTAACAGGAGATCATTGTGTGTCTTACATCTGGATTCAAACACAAATGTTGGAGAAAACTAATGTATTGCACAATTCAACATCAAATAAATGTACTCTAATTGTTTGGAAGGAGCTGGAGCTTCATGGTCCACTGGGTGCCCTTTATCTATTTCTCACTCTGTAATGTAGACAGAAAATAATACATGTCAGATGTCTAAGTTTCTGCCTACAGAGACAGCTTTTGGCAGCTATGTACATCACTGACAGCGTTAAACAAACAGTAACAGCTAAAGAGTCGAACAGATAAAATGAGAAGAGTGAAAGGATGATTCTTTTTTATTATAATGTATTTATTTTCCCTGAAAGAAATTTGATAAAATCATCCAGGAAAATATCCTAAAAACTGTTCAGCTGAAGACAATAGTAACAAGACGAGGAAAGCAAAGAAAAGGAATAGGGTTGTGTTCATGGTCACGCTGCAGGAATAACAGGGGAAAGACTAGTCAGACACCAATTTCTAAACCAAACTGTCTGGCTATTTGTCCGGGTGAACTTCTCCTCTGCCACATCCACCTCGAGTGCAGCCGCCGTCCACTTGGAGGACGTTATAAATCCTTCCCTGCTGCCTGCCGAGGGGGGAACATTGGTAGTCATTCCTATTCACGCTGGCTAATGTTTTACAGGTTTTACCGTGGGGGTCAGTCATTGTGGGTCATTTGCGTCATTGCTGGTGGGAAGGGAGCTATTGAGGTGGGCTGCCAACGCGGAGAAGCTGTGTGCAGGGAATGAGGAGCGTACTTGTGTGTATGCAAAGAAGTGCATGCACACCTAAAAGCTGTTTGGCATCAGTACATTTTCACACTCTCTGTCTCATTCCGGCCTACAAAACACAACAAATACACTTCAGGAAAACACACTGGCATCTGCATTAATAAGGTTCACATGCACAAATAAGATCCCATAATATATTTTACACACCAGTACTGCATTTGCACTCTGGCTTCTGTTTCCTCTACTCTTCACACTTACTTCTTACTCACGCTCTTCTAATTTCTGAAGTGTGACTAATGGGATTTATCATCTTTACGTTTCTTGGGAGAGACTTAGCTTGAGCCTCGAAGAAACTCAGTGTAGAGTATCTACCAGAGATAGACCTGTTAGTCTCTCAGGGTGAAAGCACAGGCCACAAGGATGCTGTGGCCCAGAGAAAACCTCAGTGGGAGTACCCCATATTCTGACCTCAAAAACGATCAAACGCAATGGGAGGAAATGTGTCACTGAGAGAGTGAAACTCTCTTCAAGATCTAGATTGAAAGCCTAAATAGATAGGACTGGATTTTAAAAAAAGATTTTTCTGATTCAATTTATTCATTTCAATTATCTGATATTGATTGATATAATCCAGAGATTGATCTTTTAATATAATATTCCTTTTCTCAGATGAGTAAAGCTTGAGCCCCGTTAGTCACCTCTGCACTCAAGAAAGCATTTACTGCCACTTGTTGGTCATGTTAAAAAAAAGTACATTAACATAACTGCTTTGGGGTTGACCCTTAATGTAAACATTAATATTTTACCTAAACCCTCACTTGGTTCGAGGGTTCCTTAAACAATTAGTTTGACATTGAATCAAATTGAATCAAATTAAATCGAGACCTTGTGTGTCAGAAATGAATCGATTCAGGAAATCAGTGGGGACACCCGTCCCTAAAATAGATAGAAAAACTCCTCTGTGCAGTGTGATATCATTAAAAAGGACCGCTGTTTATTTAATTGTAATATTATTTGTGTACACCCTTTTTTTTCTTTGCTTATGAGCCATGGCCGACTCAAGCAGTTAGGTTCCCAGCTCCGCACATTCATCTGGGTGAAAAAGAGGGGATCTGGCTGGGTAGACCTGGCAGCCCACCTCACAACAGCATGCCAAAGCCATTAGTGTATAATGGTCCAGTCAGGATTACTGCTGGGGCCTGGAGAGCTGAGAAGGGAACACAGCACTCACTTGTTTGTTTGTTTTACAAGCCTCTGCTCTGTTCAGTCCGCAAGGTGCCAGTAGGCTTTGTGTGGTTTAATTCACACTTGATTCAAACGGTGTACAGTGTGTCAACAATAGTGGCTAATCTCTGGCTACAGCACACTTGTTTTCCAAGAGTTATGTCAGAATAAATAAATCATGACAGTGCAGTTAATAAATTAATAAATTAACCTTAGTTTTCTTACTCTCAAATCCCGACATTCAGCTCATGCTGTCACTCATTCGGTGGCCAATGCATCACCTCTGAGGTGCACCTGCTTGTTCACTCACTAAATCAGACACATCATGAGTTCAGCAAATTCTCTCTTATGCGCTTTCCGTGTGTTATTGGCTCGGTTTCGTGTTCATCAAAAGAGATGGACAACATTGAGATAAAGAGTGCATTTCCCCATCATCAATCAACTCAGTGATTCGACCCTTCGGCCTGCTTCAGCCACTTGGGTGTTTTCCATTTGAGCTTTCATTACAAAATGGAAATGGTAATATTGATTTATGTGCTTTCTTAAAGACTAGCTGTAGCCTTTATAAATTACATTATGAAAGGCCAAAGGATTAGGGGCTTAGTCAAATAAAAAGGGTTATACCACATTTTTTACTGTTTTGTTGCTTTTAGGTCTTGTTTAAGCATTAAAAATAAATAGATTTCTGCTGATTGTGCACAGTGCAGGTCTCAGACAAAAGGGCCGGGTGTCACAGTTCCACTGTAAAATGTTTTTATGAAGCCATAAGTCTGGCTGAGACAGGAGGCTATATTTCTTTTGGAGTAGGCGATGTACGTCAATAGGGGTTTTCAAAGTTAATGAACAGTTGAATAACAAAACAATTTGGACCTGACCTTGACATGAGAGCTGAAGCAAACACACTGAACTTTGGAATAATGTTAATTGCGGTTTTTAATATTGCACTTCTCTAGCTTGGGCAACTTGAGCTTTGCTACAAGATAATCCGGCAAATAGGCAATGAGAAGCTGAGAACACAGAATTAGGTTGAAGGCGATGTTATGAAAGCAGTATGGGAATTTGTGCCTGCATGCTGCCTCCAGTGCATACATTATTTCATCTTTTATTCACATGCCTGACTCAGCACGGTTTGTGTTCTGTGTTTTGTCTGTGGTCAACAGAGAGAAGACCACACACACACACACACGCACACATACGTTAAGTTTTTTCTGGCATTTAAGGGACTTTACATGGACTTCCATTCATTTTGTGAATACCTAACCAAACAGTAATCATAACCACAATATACCTAAACCTACACCTAAAACAGCACAATTCCCAACCCTCAATTTGAATGATTTACATTGCAGGGTCTAGCTTTATGTCCCCAGAATGCAAGCTATGTCCCCAGAATGTGAGTGCATCATCAGGTTTACATCCCCATAAAGAAGTAAAAACATGGAGACATATACACACACACACACACACACACACACACACACACACACACCTCGCCCACTATTTCAGCTGCACATAGAACATTTACAATCCCATCAAGATTCCCACAGGACTCTAGTAAACAAACAGACAGTGACTGCCCGCTCAAGCATACGCCTTAAATCAAATCTCAACATGCTTTATAAATCACTGATGTAGAAACATGAACATACAGTCAGAATGGCACCTATGTACTGACTGATGTACTGAGAGCATGTGTGTACGTGCACGAAAGTGTGTGAATCCCAGCTTCAAATAAACAGCATGTGTACCTGTGTGGGGGCATAAATCTCTGCTTCCTCATTTTGCAGGTGGAAGGATTTGCATCTTCCTCCTGAAGAGGCTCAGGTCAGCGCCATGGGCATGTTTTCCACCATTAGCGTGTAAAACGCTGGCTTTGTTGTGAAATTCCCAGAGGGGTGTAGTTCCCCATGTAGAAGAAATGGTGGGGTGTGTAGGAACCTTGAGAGTACAGGGGGAAAGGGATGGCCTTTCCTGGCTCACTGTGTTGGCTTTCTCTTTATGAGGCGAAGCACAGAGCCTATAAGAATGGGCCATCATACTGATAGCCTGAAGACCCAGTACAAAGCAAAGCAAACACGGGGATGCAAGATGTGGAAGATACTGCGTGTCCTCTGGGGAAATAGGCCGCAGGCTCCTTGAGTGACAAAAAGCCATCTTCTTCGATCACACCCTCACTGGGCTCAATGTGGCTTAACAAGCAATAAACTATATATACTATCTTAAAGCTCGCTGTCTCACTCGTCTAAATGATATATGATGTGATTATAACCAAAGATAGTGTAGTAATAATATGCTGTCGACTGTGTCAAGCAGCAGTTATGCCTTTGGCAAAGGCATATCATGATGTATGTCTCAGCGCGGCTCAACTCACAGTGACAACAGCTCTGACTGGACCACACAGAGGCACATTCGTTTCAGACTAAAAAACTACGATACATTTTGGTATGTGTGTAAGACAGTGGTGGAAAAAAGGACTGAGATCGTTTACTTAACTGGATGTAGCAATACTACAATTACAGGTGCCTCTGTGGCATTCAAAGCATGTTTTTAAAGATGCACTGACCAATATTCATGATAAACGATGATGTGTTACGTAAATGATTTGAACCTTCAGAGGTGCTCTGCAGTTCCCCTCAGCTACAGAGTGTTTTAGCCTCTTTAAATGTGTTGAATGCATTGTTTTGGTTTACCAGCTGCAGAGGGCTTTGAGAAATCCAACACATGGCCAAATGGCAGAAAAGTTAGCAACTATTTAGTTAACAAATCCCTGCAATGGAAAAATGGGGCACAATAAAAAAGATAGAGATTTTTAACCCACTTCCTCTATTACCTATCCAGGTAACCGGCAAGCTGCCATCTTTGCTTTGCTTCATAAGCAGAGTGGCCACTTGGGAAACCATTTTAAAGTTATTTTTTAGCATGCTCTATACAGAATACGTCTTTATCCACATGGTCTGGAGTCTTGGGGGATTCTGGAAATACCTTCAGAACAGTGGTTAGTCTTTTTAAACGAGCTTCTGGGTGTTTCAAACATCTGCAGTGAATTATTTTTTAAAAAACAATAGTTAACTTCTGTGACTCGAAAGTAATACCGTACACGAGAGGCACAAACTGGACCTTGTAGTGTAGTAAAAGCATAATATTTGCCCAAAATAGAAAATGCCTCTGTATATCAGGAAGTGGTTCTTTGTGTGTTTACAGATCATTTATGTATGCATGTATGTATGTGTGTATGTATGTATGTATGGACATGTGCAAGAAGGTCACGCCCATTTAACAGTGGTTTCTGAGATTTCACCAGAATCCCTGAATCTTTTCGCAATACTATGTACTGTAGATGGTGAAAGACTTACATTCTTTGCAATTTTGTGTTGAGAAATATTCTTTATGGACTGATTGGCAAGTCTCTCCTGAAGTTTGGCACAAAGTGCTCAGTGCTTGCTTGCAAAGACAAAGCCTTTGGTGGATCCTGCTTTTACGTCCAATTAACCTGCTAATTGTGGAATCTAAGAGAACGGTGTTGTATATTCTATAAACTTTCCAGTCAGATTCAGTCACCGTCGTCACTTTTTTTTTTTTTTTTGTGTTTTTCAGGCATCAAAATCTAAATTTGTTTAGATTTACAGCTGGTCAGTGAAAACACTGAAATTGACATTTTCTTCTTTCGTTTGACAGTTAAATAAAGGTTCTAGTGAATTAACAAATGGCAGATTTGAGTTTTCATGACATTTTAGAACATTTCTCAACTCTCTGGAAATGGGGTTTGTATATATAAGGCTCTGTTTTTGTGTGCACCCATACTGTATGCGTAATAGTGTCCATGTTGCATGTTTGCACGGGATCTGGAACAGCATTAAGTCCAACCACAAGCTATGAAAACATTGTTAAAAACTTTGTTTAAACATGGAAGGAATCCTAGTAAAAATACACAAAGCATTTGTTTCTTTTTTCACCCTCAACAACATGGAGAAAAGGGAACACTTTGCTCCTGGATCCTTTTGATCAGAGCCACCGGTGTCACCCCCACGCACGCAGGCCAAACGGCTACTTGTGTTTACCTAGCCATGTGACTGAAGCTGTGGTACATGCAGTGACGTCAGCCTGCATTCCTCACATTCATTAGTCTTAGTTCTCACTGATACTGTCTCAGATGCTGAGGAAGAGTGGGAGCAGAGACCATACGTTATAAAAAAACAGCAATCATTCACAGGGCCTGTGTTTGCTATATTTATCTTATCCTCATACAATAAATAAGCACTACTTTGTTTTGCCATCTGTTTTCGTAAGCAGTTGTGTGCACATGAACAGCTATTGCCTGAAATAGTCTTCCTGTTCCACTTAAAACATAGAATCCATAAATAATTGTAATACTGCTGTCAAGAGATAGATACAGGGAACAACTCACTGCATAAATATGCACAGATACTCCGCTTGTTGTCTCAGCAGGTTATTGTTAAATTACTGTATGTCTCAGCGTCTATATTGTTGAACATCAAAAGTCCATACGTTTGTTGTAGTGGAGTGTTATTAATATACCGGTATTTGGTGGGCTTTTCCCAGAGTGTGGTCTGAGAAGGAACCGACACAGAGAAATGATACAGCAGGCATTTATACAGCAGCTCACAAGGTGGGGGGATGATATGCAAAACAGATGAGGTAAAAAGTCTGGCTAAGGTAGAGAGGAGATTGAACTTGATGGATTGGAATTTAGAATATAGAGATGCAGTGTTTCCCACAGAGTTTCTATAGGGTGGGAAGGTGATGGTGGAGCAGTGGGGTCTTCATCAATATCTTGTGTGGCAGATGGTACCAAAGGATATAATGGTATAGTGAACCGAAAGGACATTTGTTGAACTGTGCTTACAGCAGATGATGCATCTCAAATTCCATTATTTACTAGAGGTGACTGAAAACACAGCTGCTGTGAAACCTCGACTGTACTGTGAGTTTGATCACGAAAACAGGAAACACAGGGTATTAGTTTGTAATCATTTAATGAAGACACCTCATTCACTTTTCTCCTGGACAAAAATGGTGGCTTCATAGTTTGCATTCTTCTGCAGAAAACCACAAAAACTCTCACACTAGATAAAGTTTAAGACAACATGAGGGCTTCAGAAATTCCCAAAAAGTCCACTCTGCAGCACAGCTGAGGAAACAATTTGCTGAGACCTTTGCCTTTTAAAATCTGCTCCCCACGTCACGATTCAAAGACACTACAGAACAGCAGGCTCATCTTGCTACCATCTGAAGAAGCAGAGAAAACACAGTGGAGGACGCAATCAGAGTGGAGGTTGTGTTTGACCTCACTCAGTAACTGCTCTGTCCAGTCGTTCATTTGTTATTCTCTTAATTGGCCAATCAGCAATGGTGGCAGGGTAATTAATCAAACATTGAAAAGAAAGATTAATTCTGCTTTTAACATCATGTTCATCAGAGGTTCAGATCCCATATTTGTGTGAGAAATGGAGTCTGTAGCCTGAAGGTAGTGTGACCTCTTGTATATAATTGCGCTAATTGAACTTTCCGTAGACCATGTAAAAGCAGAAAATAACGTCTGCTGCAACTCTGGATAAATGACGACCAGCAGCCAGGAGTGTTTTCACAATCCTGGCTCAAAAAATGGCCAATTGGAAAGGATAATCCAGTATAATGGGAAGTAGTTCAATTAATTAGGGAGGTAGACTAGAGGAGAGGCATCATAAAACTGAGCCATAAACAGCTACACATGCACCGCTGATAAGGTTGTTCTGTGCAGGACTTGTAAATGCACAATGGCCACCCTGGAGTTAAAAACAATGGAAATTTGGGCAAATTATTGTTTTTTTCCATTTGAAAAAGTCTGCATGTTTATGATCTGCATGTGTGCATTAATCTAATGGAAAACAGACTCAAAAACAAATTACTTCTCCCCATATAAACTGATTAGTACTCCTGCAAAAGCCTGGACCAAATGGATCTGGTGCAGACAAAGAGGAGGGGTGAGTGGGGTGTGTGTGGCTGTGCATGGGGTGGGGGGGTGGAGACGTCACTAATCTAGACGTCACTGTAAAATCCTGAATGCTACAAACTCACTGAACCTGCATCTACACCCAAAGCATCCACTGTCAGCAATCAGAACATTACAGAAGCAATCACAGTAACAATAATGAGCTGTCAAAAGTTAAATGACGGCTGTCAGGTCAAAGGCAGATTGCTTTAATAGAACAGTTTATTTTCCATGTGTCACAT
>JAPQRN010000022.1:14247864-14266489 GCA_037367275.1 Coranthus polyacanthus | reverse complement strand
TTTTATACAATGATACCAGCTGATAGATTAGCAACGATGGGCTGTAATGCGGCAGCATTGCTGATGAGAAAGATTCTACCATTCTTTCATCCCCAAATTTTTGCATGAAGTTGCATTTACATAATTTACGTTGCAGTGCGTAAAGCCATCCAGCCTCTCTCTAACACTCACCTTGTCCTTGTCCTTGACTGTATTGGACTGCTTTGCTGAGCTGGCAGTGCCACAATGAACTGTGGGTAACTAGGGGCCTGTGCTGGCAGAATGGGCATCGCCTTTGGCAATAAAGCCCTCAACTGTGGTTGTTTGGGTTACGGTTCGATAATGCTCCCAGGGTCAAAACTCCAGTCACATGCAACAACGCACTAATGGGTACAGCTCTGTTTCTGGGCCTCTGAAGCAAGTCAAGGCCAAGTCAGCCAGAAACCCCGCCATGACTCCAGGCTGAGCTGGAAGGCTGCACTTTTTTATGGCCGTCATCTGGTACGGCTGCATTTCTGGCAAACCGCACAGGATCACACACACACACACACACACACACACACAACTGCACTCATGAACGCCCCCTCATGCTTCCTCTGTCTGCCTCTCTTTCCTCTCTCACACACATCAGAGAAACCTCACACACACACACACATGCACCTGTGTCAGATGGCCTGTTTTCCACTGCAGTCTAATTGATTAGAAAATGAAGACGGACACCTGAACGAGGCGAGACACAGAGTCTATTACAGCGGGCCTGCTCCCGACCCAAACACATCACCAAGACAGCCAGTCACTCTTCACTCTTGAACTGGATGAGTGACGGAGTCATGCATCCACACGACAAAGACGAGGTGGTAGATCACTGCTAGGTTCGTGAGATTGCAATAGCCCTTTTCCTTAACAGCGATACACCACTCTGAATAGGGGAAGGAAATGGGTTGGAAATGGGCAGTGTAATGCTTTCAGCTCCAGCCTCTCTGAGCAATGACAACAGACATAACACAGAGCCATTATCTGCTTCACTGTGTGAGTGTTTGGAAAGCCAGACAGACCGGCCGCTGTTAGCTAGAGATCGAGGCTGGCCTGATTATTGACATTTTGATGGTTGTCAGGCTTGGAAAAAGTCAAACTCTTTCGAACTTTGATGGATTTTGGCCATTGTGCTTAAAAGGCTTGTGGGACACTTTGAATAACACATGTGCACTGGTTATTGGTGCCTCTAAAGGCAGTACCTCTAAATGAATCTGACTTAATGCGAACCTCATTGCAAATGAATTATTAGCGTATCAGTGCGCTCCAACAACCATAAAATTAGACAAGTAGTTCCTCTGCTGGATCTTTTTTTTCCACATTTTTTTAGTCCAGTTATTAACTGTAATACGTTTTATTGTCCTCAGGCACCTGGGATGGCTGGAGTTGTATTAATCTTATGTATGCACGATTACACAAGGGAGTATGTTTTTTTAATCCAAGCTTGTCCTCTCCCCAGAAAAAGAGAAAGGGAAAGGCAAAAATGTAAAGAGGAAGTGCCTGTAGAAAAGAGTGGGGTCGGTCGTGCATGAAAGGCAAGGAGAAAAATGAATACATCTGTGGTGGAAACAGGAGAGGTGGCTTGTTAGGCATTACAGAGTTTGGAGACGAGAAGAAAAAAGAAAGGAAAGGAGAGGATAGAGAGTAAAATAGTGGCTAATCATGAAAGAGACAGGGCTGGGAGGCAAGAGGAGAGAGGATGACTAAAATAGGGACAGTAAAGTAAGAGAAGGAAAGGCTTAGAGTGAGACACGGGGAGATGGGTATGAAAAAAAAGAAGTGGAAGGTAAAAGAGAGCAAAGTCCGAGCCTCTAATCATACAAGCACATTGTGAAACTATAGATTAGGGGGAGGTGATTTTACCTCAAGGAGTAATGTCTCTATCCCGAGCCGGAGCTTTGAGCGCACATAGGACGAGATGTGGGGGAAAGAAAAAAAATGAACGCACCTCCCTAGAGTGGGGAGCACTGTGTTACTATGGAAACAGCTCTGACGTCAGAGCAGGCATTATGTGATTACTCATAGAGTCTGTTGAGGAGCAGGCCAATAAAACAGGGACCATTACTCACACACAGGGAGATGGCCAGAGCTCAGGTTACACACATGCTTGCATATGCACACACAAGCAGACACACATGCACAAACAAAAGCATATGGATATACATGTGTACGAAAACAGAACTCTTTGAAGCAGCTCCACCTTAATAAAAGCAAGCTGAAGATACACAGTGTGAACATATTTACAATCCAGACTCAATAAAATCGTCACACTTTTACAAGAGCTCCTGATTTGGAATGTAAATTTAACGTTTGCTTGATAACCTTAGTGCAGAGGAATGCGATAATAACCTGAACACTCATCGCTCAGCACCAAACCGCAACGCGAGTGTCCCCGAGGAGACTGTAGACCACAAGTTCGACTCTCAGCCCCAAGAACGAGGAACGCAAACACTACCTCATCAGCACAACCGCAACCAGGATATCATAGGCAGAATCTGCATGTTCTGCATTCCACACACTCTGACCCAAGTCTGACAAAGTACATCAAACATGCAGGCTGACATGTGCATTATTGTGCGTCACAGTGCGCGCACAACGATACACACACATGCATGCACACTTCCTCTCACCATCTCCCACACATTCTCCACTGGGAGTTAAAACACTTTTAGGGCTGATAACGATCCAGGCAAACAGTGTGGATAAACAGTCACTCTGGTAATTAAGAACAACGGGCCTATCAGAGCAGAGTATGCAGAGACAAACATGTGATTCAGACTCCATTATTAAGAGTGCATGCATTCCCACCACAAAGACCATTAGGTGAGTCCAGACAGAACCCAAATACCCCAGTCTGGCTCCAGCAGCTCCTACAGTGATCTGCGTTTTCACCCCTGAAGTCAACAGTTTATCTCTGATGTCAAGTGCAAAAAACATTTAAAACAGATGCACAAGTGCAGCAAGTCTGCTTTTCCATTTCTATCTGAGATCCGAACACCTGAATTGTTTCAGAGAGCAAATTTGCTAAAACTCAGCTTCACTTGAAGTCTCTAATATTACCTGACGACCACGGTTGAGGGACACACATTCTCACTCTCTTCCACTCCAGTATCTGTATTTTAAACTGTCCTTAATGTGCATGACGCAAGTTCAGTTATTGCATTTGGGACAAGCGCTCTATGTCACATCTCTGCCACAACTGTGAGCGAGCACTGGCTAAAACTTGATATACTATACTCTGCATCATCACTAATTTGGTTATAGTGATACCATATCAGAGTTGATCTGATTAGAGCCTAACCAGCCCAATAGCTCTCCCTCCCTCTGTCTGTCCTTGCAAAGTGTGTGAACGTGTCTTATTTGGGTACTTATTAGCAAGCACACATGTATAGCTTCATGTATCTGTGTGACAGTGTGTGTGCATCATTTGTGCATGTGCTGAAGAAAGCTGCCGTCCACCTGGCAGGCCAGCGAACTTTATGAGTCTCGTATCCATGCAGTGTAACCACATCTGCAGCCTGAGGCTCTGACCAGGTGCTCTCAGACAACCCATCTTCAAAAACAGAAGATCCTCCCGCTCGTAATATCACCGCACAACATACCACCCAGAAGGTACTTTTTTTTTTTCAATTTCATAGCGATGAAATGATACTGACTATAAACACACAATTGAACTGTACAAACTACTTTCTGGAGTTTTGTCAAACTGTGTCAATAATCTTTCAGGGCCTGAGATTATATTTCTGCATCAGTATTTTTGCAATTTCACATAAAACAAAATTTGTATATATGTAAACATCATTAACCCTCTGCACAGAGAAAAATACCTCCAAACTACAATAATATAATAATAGCATTGTGATTAATGATTAACCACGGCTAAATACTGAAATAAGAGATTCCATAAGACATAATCACAGTAAAGACACCACAACAGATCGACTAAACATATAGGAGGTACCCGAGAGGTGTTATGTCCTACGAATAAACAACAAGATTTGGGTAAAATGTGGTTGGCCTGGTATGATTTTATGGTTAATTTGTTTTATGTGATGTCTGACTTTTTTGGATAAACCTATTTATTTTCATTAGTGCTATATGTATATGATATATTTCTTGCTGATATATTTCCTGCTGATATTTTGTAGATTTTATGAACACTGTGAGAAAAGTTCAAATTAAGATACAGAAACTAAATAGTCATAGTCAGAGTATCCAGGCCTGGACTGGGTCCACGCTGGTCTAGTCAACTCAGACCTAGCAACACAAATATACTAATGAATCACAGCTGCAGGGCCTGTACAGACAGCTTCCTCCTCTTTTTGCTTCTCTAAAACCTTTGCAAAACACTCTCATGGCTTCCTCACTGGATGCTCTTCTTTCACTAAAGACAAGGGGGAGTCCTGTACTCTAGAGAGCCATTACCATTACAGCGGGGTGGACTATTCCTGCAATAATAACTGTTGCTACTGATGAGAGGCCTCTCAAAGTTCACTCTCTCCTGCAACCTTTTCTCGTGATCCTCAGAATAATTTTTCTTAGGGGTTATGACTCAAGGAAGGAAAAGAAGAGTGTTAAAATATGTTGAAGCTTCAAATATGTGTGAATACTGCTCCTATTGCAGCCAGGCCCTCTAGATATAAACAACGCGGCCAGTGCAGTGCTACCAGGGCAGAAGTGAAGGGCACTGCAGGACTTTGGAGAGCATATGTTTATGTGTGCATGTCTCCAACATGCATCATCTCCTCTAATGTTTTCTCTCAAATGTGACCTCTGGTTCCAGTTCCTTTCCAGCAGCTGACCACCATATGTAAAAGGCCCGCACAGGTCCACTGCATCCCCGTCTAATGGGCTGCACAGATGCCACTTTCCTGGAACTAGTCCTCGTGTGTGTGTGTGTGTGTGCTTTTGTGTGTACGTCCCCCTGTCTTTATCCATGCAAACAGACGCTAACGTTCCACACATTTCCTTCAATATGTTTCACCACTGTCTGGAAACAATGAAAGGTGTTGGGTGTGAAGTAAGGAGGGGAGAAAAAAGTGGAAGAACTGTGGAAAATGGTATGGTGGGAGAAAGGGAAACACATAAGTTAAGCTGCTGTTTGGACAAGCTTTGTTGAAGGTAAGTAAAAAGGGAAATACGTAAACTGACAGCAGGTCGGTTGTGAGGGTTAGCGAGAGAAGGAGGAGGAGAGGGCTGATTATTGACTTAATGGCAGAATTGAGGCTGTCAGGAGCTTCAGAGACACTGTTTGTGTGGTTTGGACCAAGCTTGGTAGAGCGTGCAGCGTGATGATGGAAATCTTACACTCACTCAAAACAAGCCCACTGACCTTTTCATCTACCAGCCCCTGAATCAGTCTTAACATTCAACCATCGTGGAAATGAATGAGTGCTTATAACATCTGTAACTTCACAGGCTGCAGTTATGCAGGTGTGTGTGTGCTGTGCATTTATGTGCAAGTGTGTTTTATGAATGTTTGTATTTCCCTTGATATCCAAGTGGATTCCTGCTATCAATCAGCAATATCGGCACACAAAATGAAGCTTTACTAATCTTCGTAAGCTTGTAATGTTGTCAGGTCTGCTCTCAGCTCACTGTCCTTCAGCGACGGAGTTAACATCAGCTGAGCGTGACGAGAAATGTAAAGACCTCAGTCACAGTAAATTGAGTTGCTTCTTGAAGGTGACCAATCTTCATTACCACTGACATTTCAGAAATAATGAGCTCATCATAGACAGTGTGAGTTGCCTCTCACCGGAGGAGCCACCAATTTGTTTTCTGGAAATTATTTGCATTCAAAACACAGAGAAAAATAGTTTAACTTAACATCTGCCTGAAGCGATAGCTAGCCTCGAACTCTTCCCAGAGGAAAAACAACAAATGAAGAGGTCATGGCTGTCAAAACAGAGTTAGATTAAAAAACTAAGCAGTATCAACATATCAATAGCACACAGCCAAGCTTATGACTGACATCAATAGGCATTGATGGTTCCCTTTTCCATAGATCTGGGATATTCCAGAGTTTTCTCTCAGAAATAGGAAACTAACTGCCAGTCACAGGTTGGCACACTGTAACGCAATGTGATGTTTGAAATCGAGAAAGACATTTTATATACACCTAAAAAAGTGGTCCAAATAATTGCAAGGAAAAACACCCATAAACTTGAAATAATGTGTTTACACAAAGTAAAGCAACTCAAACCTGTGATGTTCATCTACAAACCACAAAAACGAATGCAGTCTCCACCGTCCTGATGTGTTCTCCAGCATTGTGAACCAACACGCTGTGCCCATGATCTAATTTAATCAACTGAAATTTGCAAAATACTTGACTTTTTTGTCATTACCACAAATTATGTACAGGATCAATTACACCACAAATCGTCATGTGTGTATCAGGTTTAGAGATAAAAACAGATTAGATGAAACATTATCATCTCCCACAGGAGACTGAATTCAGGCTGTTAGGATGGGCCCTGAAAAAAAAGTACATCAAACTTGATAGAAAAGCTAGAGTTGAAAAAACAAAATAGAAAAGTAATCAGGAGAACAGAGGCCAGGGGCAACCTGATAACCGAGTGGTTGGAGCATATACCACATGGGCACAAATGCTCTGAGCAGTGAGTCCTTAAGTTCAATTCCCAGCTGCCTGGACAATTTGCTGCATGTCATTCCCCTACTCTCTTTCCCTGCATTTCCTGTCTCTCTTCACTTCCACTATCAAATACAGGCATAAAGTAAAAAGAAAAGACCATTTTAAGAGCACACAAGTCAGAAGGAAAGAAAGCTTCAGGTTGCAGTTTGTAAATGGTTTAGTAGGAATTCCTGTCAGCCTGGAGCTGTGCCATCTACCCAATCCATTGGAACAAGCATTATGACAGGCACCTTTACATTTTCAATAAAAGCACAAATAGCGCAGAGATAAAGAGAGCCTATTGCAGTGTAATATGTCTAACTGCCTGACAGACCGGAAAGAAAGGCTTTATGTAATGTCTGAAAGTGCCAGAGTGATGGCAGGGAGGAGGAGTGGGACATAACCCGTGGCTGATGAGCAGGATGTACCCAATGCAGGACTGAACTCAATGGGCCCAACATCACCTCCTCTTCCTTTCATCCACCTTACATAACAGGGGCAATGCAGTTGAAAGACATACTGAGGGTGCTTCAGGGCCCCTTTGAAACCTGTAGAGAAAAAACCACCAGCTATGACCTGAATGACCCACAATTGGCCTTTCTTTTGTCATACTTTGCCTCTTCTGCCAGTGCAGAAGCTGATCACCACGTCAGTTCTCGCCAGTGCACAACCGCAAATCTAAATGAGCTGAGCCGAGCTGAAGTTCCTGCACCATTGATTCTTTTTCTGTGGGTATTTTAATGGAAAATAAAGGCCGTGTTGGGTGCGCCTACAAGATAGGTGCACATTGTGTATATGTGTGTGTATGCTTGTGCATGTGCACAGGCTCATCTGTGCAACATCTGCTCAACCAGCCCAAGGCTTCTCGTCTCTTGAGAAGTGGGTCACGTTTCCCGATGACGTCAAAAGTCCTTCTGCCTCTACAGTTTGTGGAGCTTTGCCAAAACCACCACATGCCATTCCTCATCCTTACAATAGAAAAGCTCTCTCCAAAGCCTTGATGTATCATCTGCCAAAACTCTCACAATTCCTAAATCTTAACATTGAAGTGGGTCTGACCCTAACAAGGAGACACAAGGTTAAGAGTCGAACATTTGAGGAGGAAAAAACAGGATAAAAAATGTAAACACACATATACTCATACTTGTCCAAGTGAAAGAACAGTAGTGCAGAGGTGCTGAGTTATAGATAGACAATGATGGTGCCATTGCTCTATAAAAGACAGAATCTGTGGTCTCAAAGCCAGAATTTGTTAAACTGCCTAGAGCATAAAGACCTGACATTAAACTCTTTCCACTGTCAAAAAGGAGGACAGATCACAGAAAGGGAAAAAGAGACGAGAACAGAAGAGGTGTCTGCTGCAGTAGGTATGGAGATTTCATTAAAGCTGTCCAGCCCCGAAGGAGACAACGCAGAGATCAGCAAGAGTATGAATGGAACAGCAGCTAATGGAAAACATTATGGAGAGAGAGTGCGTTGAGAGAAACCTGAGGCAGCCTCAGGCTTATAACCATTAAAGTGAAGGCCCAGTATGCCCATTCTAACCCCAATGTTTTGAGCCAGATTTCGAATTTTCATGCTCTCTTTACAACACAGAAAGGCTTCTCATGAAACAGTGAGCATGTAGTTACATGTTATCTGGGTGGGCACAGGGCTCTGGATGGCGATTCATTTGAAGTTTTCAGAAACAATGCCATGCGTCTTATCAATGAGGCTCACATGTTGTCATGGCATGTCTTTTCTCATGTCGTGTTTTCCAGGCGAAAACATGAGCGGAGCCTGTGACCATGTATCAGGGTTGGCTTGTGCTCCATAAAGCAATTAGCTGGTGAGCCGACTGTCTCGGGCAGGAAGGGGTGTTTGGAACTAACAGCTTACTATCTCTGCTACACAGGACTTGGCTGACACACACAAATGCACAGAGGAACCTGCTGTCCATACCCATCGATTGTGGCCGAGTATAAACGGATGTCACCTACACAAGAACACGTCAGCCCTGACATCGTTTAGTGTCTCTAGGCAATGCAGAGCATAGCAGCAACAAATCAATGAGACCCGACCTGCCTGCTGAAGCATGTGTGTATTAGCAGGGTACAGTGTAACAAAAAAAAATACAATAGCAGTGGAGGGGGGTCACTGCTTTATGATCCTGCTCACAGACAAAAAGTCTGGACGGGATTTGGAGCTGACTGAGGACAAGCCATCGCTGCGTTCATCTCACAAGTTTTAAACAACCGAGCAGACACTCACACTTTCAAACTGAATAATACAGTGTGCAGCTGAACTCTTGTAAGTGTGGGAAAATCCCGGGGCTCTCTGGATGTCTTGTCCTAACCATGTACCAAACAAACAAATGTCAACTTGAGATGAAATTGGCTTTAAAAATAATATTAAATATTTATTGCGCTTAGCACGTTGAAACGAAAAAAGCTGTTCCTACCTTTTTCAAGTGTCCCATATAAATAAGTAATAATGCACAAACTTCCACATCAGATTAAACCATATCTACAAGGGGTGATGCATATAAATATAGCTAAATGTGAAACACTAGAAACCCTGCTAACTTCTTTTTAATAGGGATACACAGATATTTCAGCTGAAAATCAGCAATTTTGTTATGTTATTATTACGAAATGGGCAGGCATTATAATATTTTTTCTTCTTCCTGTTCCTTTTTCCATCATGGAATGTGTATGAGTAGTTTGGGTTACAGTGTAGTTTGTTTTGTAAAATTGGTTCTGGAAATTATACACTAAAATGAGTGAAATAAAATGAATACGAATCTTGTATTGCTATTTTTAAGTGAGCTTGCCATTCTGCGTGCTGAATGAATTCATTATGGTGATCAAAATGGAACCAAAATGGCTCCACACTGTTGAACCTAACTTTAACATTGGTATTTGTTAGTATGCAGTCACTGTGTCCATAAAAATCTAAATCACATCAACCCTGTGTACATAATGCAAATTCAGCACAGAACTACAGCTATATGTTGCTCTTTAAATATCCGACTAATTGAAAGTGACTTTGAGAAAACAGACCTTAACCCAAACTCTAAGACTTTAGCCCCTGCAAGTGGTGAAATAACCTTACTGACAGACAGATGTACAGACAGCTTTTTTTTCTCCTCTAACATATTTAGAGAGTAAAACATAGCATTGAGCAGGGAACAGCAGAAGCCTTGTTGGCTGCAGGGACAGACAGGCTCATGGTGAGCCAGTGAGGCAGTGGGCTGGACGGATGGGGAGGGCTCACCAGGCAGAGGTTACAATAACACATTTCCTCGCACCACGCCACTGAGCTAGACAGACATTCACCCTAACATTTAGGTCCGAAGGACTTTGTTGCAAATTTACAACTTCACATACTGAAGTTTCTACTCGTGGTAACCACTTTTACACAGGAAATTCTGTAATTAAAGCAGACAAAATGTGAATAATAGGTATTCTAGGAAATGCAGGCTAGAAATGTGTTTTTTCATGCTCCAGAGTATTACTTCTGCTGTTGGTTTTGAAAGAAATGTCATGTGCAACATTCCTCTGGTGAAATGATGGGTTAGAATGTTTAGGGAAAATGCATGCTCAATGTATTATTTAAATCAAACAAAATATATCCAGTACCCTGGTCAGCTGCAGCAATCAGTATCCAACCAGGCAGATGATTACTAAATACAGTCATCCATCAGTGAAAACAGCCCTCCTTGTCATGCTTTTGAAATATATAATCAATTAAAAGCGGACCATGTTTGGATTTATTGGACAGCCCCAGTCAGAGGGGTTCAAAATGTTCCTGCTTGTTAAATGAATCATGGCAGCAGCAACAGAAACTTTAGCCTGCACTGTTTCTAGCAGAGACACAATGGCCTGAATGGATCTATGGGATTAGCAGCACTTCCTCTCTGAATCCAGACACCAATCACAGGCCACGAAATCAATTTTTGGGACACCGCTGTCCCAAATGTGCACACGTAAACTCAGAAAGAGGAAATTAACTGTTGTTTCTTCCGTTTGTTTTTCACACATTCTACTGACTGCAGCTATTTACGTCTTAAGGCTTCACTCCCCCTCCTCTCCACTTCTTCCTCCCTCTCACAAACATGCACAAATACACACTCCGGCACACACTTCCCGGGCCAACGTGAGAGTGTCTATTCATCCAGCTGCACACCTGGTGACAGCCCAGGATGGTGGTGTTGGCTCAGGTCAGAGTGTGCAGGGGAGAGGAGAGCTGCAAAGGGGGGAGGAGACGGGGGCTGAGTGAACAGGCCCACAGGCCTGTCCTTCAGGCTCTGCTCAACCTGCACATTCCAGTTCATTTAGCAGCAGGGCAAGCGCAGGAATGTCCCCTCATGTAAGGGATCACTGTCTTAAAGGTGGGCTCCTCGTGTGATTGAAAAGGCCCTTCAGGAGGATAAATAAAGATGAAAGCAGAACTTGTTGCATTCAGTTCCCCAAAGTGATGTGCTGCCATCCCGGAAAACATATGAGCACCTATTAACATGCCCGTCCTTTAAAAAGTGAAAACATTGCTTAATCGTTGCACACACAAGTACTTGTTTAATGCATAGTCTTGAAATTAAGCCATGACTTTTTCTTAGTAGTGACAAAAAGTACTGATGAGAACTAAATGCTTTATTAGATTTGTACTCACTTTTTCTTTGATCGTCTTATTTCAAGATCCCCACCAGTTGTGTTATGGGACAAAATGAAAATACTTTGCTTCAAATAATAATTTGTGCTTGATTCAACAAAAGGTTGAATTTGTATTGATTACATCTCCTCCACCTTGCTTGAATACTGTTTTTGAAACGTATAATAAAAGTATTTGAAAAGTTGCAACATTTCCTACCCAAAAATGTACATTTCTCACAGTATGGTATTTAAAGCACGTTGTTTTGGCATTTGTGCTATAACTCAGCTATGTATTAGCAATAGAAAAAAAATAATGGTCAACCTTTTTCATGCAAACACCTGATATATGCACATATGTAACTACTCCTTGTCCTCCACACTCATACATTTTCTCTCTCTCACACACATACATATGCACAAGCACATACACCCACATACTGTACACATATACACATTTTTGTGCCAGGAACATTCTGTTCACCTCCATCACTGAAAAGAGTCCGTCTCTTATGGTAACACAGAAAACATAATTGCTTCACTCTAGACAGGTACAGCATGTAAACTTCCTTTCAACGCACAGACAGTTTTAAGTTTTTTTTTTCTTCTTTTTCAATTCAAAGATAAGGCAGCGATTAGGATCCGGAGGTGTTAATATGTGTGCTGTGTGTCAGGACTGGAGGCATGTGCCTGTCTAGCAGCTCCAGCTGCGTTGGGTTGTGTCTGTGGTTTGAGGCCCTCCGTGTTTCTCCGAGCAGATTCAACCTCTCAGCCTGCAGCAGCTGGCAGCCATCAAGCTGCTGGCAACACACACATACGCACACGCTCACACAGACGTCCTTCAATAATTTCCATGGTAATCAGTGGGGAGCCAGATCGTGGTCCTGCCAGGGAAGAGAGGGAAGAGGGGTACTCAGCTAAGTCCTGGACCTCTGGCTTGGTTGGCTTAGGTGATCACAGACACAGGGCAAGAATCAGGATATGAGCTACTCTAGTTGCTCTAAATGAAGGTAATGAAAGAATTGGACACAGATGGTTGAGCCATGTAATATAGGGTTTAAAGGATAGGCTCAATTTTATTAGGACTCCGGTCTTATTTTTTTTTCATTCCCGTGTGAAATAATATTTTTCTCACAAAGTTTATTAGTGACATCCAGGAATGCAGAAACAAAAAGGGGAAAAAGTGTCTTAACATACATATATTACAGGTTTCAAATTGACCTTTAGGTTAGCTGAACTTATTTGAAATAGAAAACACCAATAAGGTAAAGTTATAACTGTAAATATTTCCTGTCAACATCCATCAAACTTCATAAACGTTCAAAATTTCAGGCAGGTTAGGTAATCTGGAGAAACTGTCAGCTTGTTTTGTGACCTGTCTGATTGTCCTTAGTTTGTTTTATTGATATAAACATATCCAGATCCAGATTGGTGAAAACAATGTTATCGTAACGGAAACTGTAATAGTAATTGAAATTATCACTTGAATGATGTGAATACTAAGGGATTAATAGTAGTACTTTAAGAGCTACAGTATAGACTCACACATAGCTGCTATGGCTACACTGTAAGTACTCCTTAGCTCATACTGTAGGTACCTTGTCAAAAAATATATAAGTTGACTATGAAGTTACAATGCGGAAAATGCACAATGTATGCCTGGGCCTTGGTGTTTCTTCCTACATGTTTCCTTCATGGACAGTTGAAAGGAGGCACACATCTAGCAAATCTTTGTCACTGCTACATTCTACTGGTTGTAATCCACCCTCACTGCGATTAAAAGAATACAAAAGCAGTGACTCCTCCTCAGTAGTCGTTAATAATGAAATGTGTGGTACATCTGTCAAGTGTTATGGTTTTGTTACAAGTTAAGGTACACACTACTCCGTTTAATCCCAGAATTTGACCAAAGTTTCAACAAACCGGAATTATTCTTTGAACATCTTGAAGTTGACCGCTGCATCTCTTTACCCGAAACCTGTCTGTTTGGTTAGACAAAGAAAAAGGGGGCAAGATGCTCCTGTTTATGCGGCTGCAAACGAAAACCCAGTGTAATGTGGCTTCATGCTGGGTAGCAAATATGTCAGAGGTAGTGCATACAAATCCGGAGCACAAGCGTACTAAAAGTTGCACTGCATCAGTCAAATGCATGACTCTCTCACCATACAGGGGGGTAAGAGTAAGCCTGCTGTTTTGCCTGGCTACTAAACAAAACCTCGAATGACCTACTTTTATCCCTACCCCAATTCCTCCACCCTTTGCCTTCACACACACACAGCGCAGCTAATACACTGGGACTGAATGGGGTTTAGAAGTGTGAAGTGGATCGCCCAATCACAAGACACACATCCCTATGCTGATGTCGGCAATCCTTTCCAAATGCAAGGAGAGGCTTTCAGTGATACTGAGTCAAACTCAGAGGCCGTTCCAGCTGAAAAAAGGACAAAAAAAAGATCATATCCCACAAGGACGTGTGTTTAGAATACAAACAGGCTGTTTGGGATGTGAGTATGGAGTGGCCTCGTGTTAAATCACTGGCCTACAGGCTATCAACAACCTCCACCATCCAAAATGCAATTCAATTATGGACGGTGCAGCAAAAATAGAGTAACAGGAAACATTTACAACAGCAACAGTAATTGTGTTTGGATCCCATTCCACAGGAAGTCATTATCATAGATTTCAAGAATATCTTTATCATCCAAGTTAAGAAAGAATTTCCTCCTCTGGTTGGGATAATATTTGTGTTGGTGTCAGTGAGAGGACATAGAGCAGAGCACAGTAAAGAGAGGCGGAGTCAAAGACAGAAAGGGGAGTGGTTTTTTAAAGAGAATCAAGTAAACGGCAGAAACACCTTGCGAATGTTCACTCCCCTGCTCTGATATGTCGTGCAAAACTATGCATCTTTAACCCACCTGGCCCAGGTAGCTTTGGTTAAAACCGCTCAAAGCGTTCTGCCGGAATGGCAGAATGCTTTTTTCTGCCTGTGAGGAGACAAAGTTCTGCGACAGTGCTGATGCCTGCAGGAGGAGAGCCTTGGACTCAAATTTCCTTACATGCTGTGAAAAGTGATCCACACCAAAAGTCCACACCTCTTCCTCCAGTTCAATATCCCCAACTGAAATACAGAAGACTGGCCTCTCATTTTGTATTAACCAAGAAAAAGAGTTATCCCGCAGAGGCCTCACTATCAGATCAGCTGATAATGACTTTCTTTTATCACACCCCTGATGGGGCGGACAACCTCAGCACTGCAAAGTGCTACTCAGAAAGCTGATGCTGGCAACCAATTTGTAATCAAAAAGAGGGAAAATGGCTGTTTATTAAATCTATTGTTGTGCAGATTGAAGTGTAGATCAAGGGCATGACTTTGGCACAGCTCTGGTTGCAGCAGAGGGCAACATGGCAGTTTTAAGGCGTGTGAAGAAGAAGAGACAGAGGGATTCCTCTTTGCTCTATTTATTTTCTGAATAAACTGTTTTTACACAGTGACTATCAATCTGAAGGGCTCTTATATAAGACTCCTACAGAAGGTCTGTGGGAGAAGCTTCCTGAGAAAAACAGAGATAAGTGTAAACTCTAATCCTCACCGTCCAACCTCACACTATCCTTCAAACACTTCAGATGCCCAGCACTAATACAAACACTTCAGGTCAACAAAGTACAGATCGACTCCTCGTCATAGCTCTCTCACTGCTTCTTTAAAACAACATAATTTTACTGAAGGCAACAAAAGAGCAGGAGTGTTTAAACATCTGTCAGCATCTTTAGGTCATCTAACTGAGAAGCTCTACCTGGGAAATGATGGCCATGTTGCTGGCTTTCAACAATTTAGAATTAGGACTTTTTAAAGACCATTGTGAACATATTTTACACCCATACTGGCAAAAAAGTAGGAAGGATATCCCAATGTCCCGACGTGAATACAGAAGACTACTGGGTGATGGCAGGAATTTGTTGGTGGCTTTTTACAGCGGCTTAGTGTTTTGTTTTGTAATGCCTTTATACCCAAAGTTCCTAATTTGATTGTTTTCCCTTCACAAAGTGCAGCAGGCTCCAAATTTGTTACATCCAGCAGGCTTCAAAAGAAACACTAAATGAGCTGTTCTTGAGCCAGATCTTATACTGACCTTGCATTTACCCATATTAGATAAAAGTAACAGAAACAATTTTAACTTATTACTTCAAAAAGTCGATTTTTTTTCTGCCTTTAAGAGACACCTGACTACATACACCGCACTGACACATTGTGACGCTGGGTGTGCTCTGACAAATTCTGACCAGGTTGTACAGTTTCCATTAGTGGTTATTGGCTTCATGCTGGTTTGGTTTTGCAGTTTTATTACAATGCGATCAATACAAAGTCTTCCAAGAAACCCATTTAAAAGTGACTAAGGCTAATGCAACTTCATGAACGTAATGTTAACTTCATAATCCAATCAAATTCAAAGGTCACGTGTGTAATATTTAGTGACGTCTAATGGTGAAGATTGCATCATTCTGCTCTCACCTCCGCCTGAGGCCCAGTTTTGTCTGTCTAGGGCTTGTAAGTTAAGAAGATATTAACTCTGGTCCATACTCATACATATTAGGATATGGTAAAAACAGAAAAAAGTAGAAAAGCTTTGGAGCTACTGTGGTAACATGGCGGTGACCTTTTAGATATTTTAAGGCCTAAAATTCTGATTATTCAATATTACACTTTTTAAGGAACCGTAAACCCAGTGCAGTGCAGTTAGTCTGTGTTTTTTCCTCTGTGCTCTGTGCAGAGTCAGTTAAAGCTGTTTGGCATCTCCCTGTTCCCATCACCATGTGGTGGTTGCATTGTGGCCCCCTAAACGTGCGTCTGACCCCCCTTAGGGAGGCCAGAGACCCATGTGAGTGAGGTGATGACTAGTGTGGGTCAGCATGGGCTTGTTTACACATTACAGACCACACAGACAAGACACAGTTAAGACAGCATATGTACGCCATGTGTGTCTCAATTACAGGCAGGCTGGTCAACTGCTTAGCACCACCGCCGAAGATGAGAGGGAGTGGTAGACCACTCAGGTTTTGTTCCAGTACGCCTAGTATATTCTGAACTTAACTTTTACGTACTATTAAGACTGTCTGCTGTCTTCACGTCCCACCACAAAAACATGTAATAAAGATAATGTCTCAGCAGAGGGCTCCAGTCTGAGGTGACAGAGCAGAGGAGATGTTGTAAATGTTTGCATCTTTTTTGGTAGTTCCATCTCTCCAGGTTTTAATGGGACACTTGTGCAAGAAAAATAATGAAAAGCAGACAATAGTGTGTAAATTGCTGTTGTTGCATCAAGGAGAGCTGTTTACGACAATGTCTTGATTTTAGGACCGGTTTTATTGTTCTCTAAGTAACTCCATCTTGAATCCCTTAAAGTAATGGAGTCTGAATCCAAATGTAATGGTATCCATTCTCTTTTGTTTTGTACACGTTGAGTTTCTTTAAAAAAGTGTAGTGTTGCCCTCGTGAAAAAAAAAAAAAGACAGATATGTAGATCTCAAAATAATGAAAACACGTGTGGTAGAAATGTTTTGCTTGGTGAGATGCTGAAATAAAGCTAGAGAGAGAGAGTTGTATTTTGTGAGGTTTAATTCCTTAAGGAATGGTCAGATAAGCATACAGAATGCAAGGCAGTCTGCGGAGTATGAGACAAAAGACAAGAGGGTTCAGGCCTTTTTCTAGGCTGCTGAGGAGAGAAAACATGCAACGGGAGTGTATTGTTCAGATAACAGTTTTAGCCCACCTGCGTACGAAGACTGTTTGTGCTGAGGAGTAACAAGTATAGGCTGATACAGAGAGTGTAGATAAATGTCAAGGTCCCAGAGACAAGTGGCCATTGATGAGCTAAAGAAACAGTATCACGTCTAACGAGACAGAACAAACTGTACTTTTCCCATAACACACTTTTTTCCTGAAGGTGGGAATAATCATCAGTTTTACCAACAGGTATTCCTCTTCTTGTATTGTGTGAATAGAGCCTTTAAGAGTTTTAATATTTAATCAAACAAACTAAAATTGCATGTATTAATGTCCAGTATACTTAATATACTGTAGCCCTTTCTTAGTACATGTAAATAAACATTCTTAAGACAGAAAAAGTCATCATTTGCACTGCTGCTCTTTAAACACGTGCCATATGTGCACGTTTGTTTGCAATCACACAGCAAATTTACACTACATAGCCAGCCTTTTTCCAGCTCATCACTCGTTCAAAAGAACACATCATCTGTTCATTAGTGCAGGAGTAAAATTAATGTATATCAAATCAATAATGATTGACACTTAAGCTTCAGCTGATACATTAAACCTACATCCATATACAGTAAAGCGTAAACTGCTAAATCTCTATGAGTCTTTTCATATGCAATTTGAGTATGTGTGTTTATGTGTATGTGTGTCTGACCACAAAGAAAAACAAACAAGCGCACTACAACACTAACTACCCCTGAGAGCTGAGGGCATCTTTCAAGTGGCCGGGCCGACACTGCAGCCTCTCATCTCTCAGCCTAACCGCACTCACAGGTCACAACGAGAGCTTTGATCACTCCAAAAATCTGTTTCCCATTCACATGCTCAGCGTGCTCATTGATTTTCCATAAGGAGGGATGAGGAGCTGATACAAATCTGCTTAAGTGAAACCCACCATCTTCTGTTAACGCAGGTTTGTATGTGTATCAGTATCAGAGGTTTAAAAGGCACAGATTCATTCCTGGGGTTTATTGACAGCAAGCCATGATAACTGAGGAGCAAGTGGCATAAAAGGTCCAGGACAGAGAAATAAAAAATGCATTCAGTAGTTTTGTGGCAGTGGTTCAGAGATCATCTGGGGAAAATGTTTGACATAAATAATTAGGGATGAGATGAATCACTGACATCGTATCCTCATCTTCCCTTTCTCATCAGCACTTGAAAGCATGGTTTCGAAAATAGCACCCCTTTAATAAGACAATACCAAATTTGGTACTTTATCTTCAAATGACAGAAGAGAGCCAGATTGAACCAATGCACGTCTAAATTAATTCACTTGCACACTTGTCTGAAGGGTGCAGGGTTTTAAAGAATCTAAAAACATGTTTTTAAAATAATAATACATATAAATAAACAAATAATGAATAAAAATGTAATATATATAAATAGAAAAATATAAATATAATGTATCATGTAGTGGTGTTAAAATACATTTCTAATGATGATGCAGTTTTTGTTTGAAGTAAAAATATGTGTGTGTGTGTGTGTGTGTATGTGTGTGTGTGTGTGTGTGTGTGTGTGTTTGTGTGTGTGTGTGCGTGTTTGTTTGTGTGTGTGTGTGTGTGTGTGTGTGTG
>JAPQRN010000022.1:14229988-14247666 GCA_037367275.1 Coranthus polyacanthus | reverse complement strand
TCCGTATTTTGTTGCCACCGTTCGGCTCCCCCCCCCCGCCCCCCCCATACATTCACCCCAAACACAAAACTGGACAGCGGAAGACAAAAACAAGCTAGGAATAGAAAAGTTGAATGGGACAGAAACTTCTTACCTGGTCCCTCTGGATGCATGGCAGAGAGGTCCGGCGATGTGACTTACTGTTGGACTGACTGTGTGCCATGTCTGAGGCTATCACAGAACTGGACCTCCTGCGCCTTTTAAATACAGGGATCTCTTCCCTGGCGCCAGTCACAGGGGTGCAGCCCTCCTTGTGTCTCCCTTGGTTAGGAAGGAGCTTGTCAGCATACCTCGCCAGCAGGATGCCCAGCACTCCAACCAGGTACGCTACGTACGGTCTCCAAGTGGCCCGTACTTTGTGCAGCGAGAAGAGAGAGATAGTCCTGACTATGCTGATGAAAAGGATCACAGATATGCCCTGGTTCAGCCGTGCTACCATGAGTGCGCCGGTGGCCACGCAGATGAGCACGACCACGGTCGCTGTCGTGAATGAAAACAGCTGCTCATCTGTCCCATCCAGGAGAGACCACGCTGCTGCTTCGCCTAGGTGGCACACGGTTAGAAGGGAGAGGGCGGTCTGGATTAGGACCCCACAGCGGATTAAGTACACACCGACCCAAAAGAAGGCACATACAAGGGTGAACAATGGCGAAACCACACTCCAGCAAGTTTGCAACAGCTCCGCCGCGCAGCCTGAAAAGAAGTGAAGGGGAGACGTTGAATGTGAGAGTCTGTTGTCAGCGCTGCTGCTGCTGCTGCTGCTGGCTTCAGCTTTCCAGTCTGCACATTTGACCAACAGAGCGAGAAAAACCGAAAGCGACCCCACACACACTGTACTCCGGAGTCTCTGGGAACTCCATATTTTGGTGAATATTAGCCTCACCCACGACTCGTAGTCTCGGTCACTGTTCAGTGGGATGACACATGTTTTCACATAACCATTGCGATCCGGTGCGCTGAAGCTTTTTTCATGAGTGCTGCTCTGCGCACCGGTACTGTCAGATTCTGCTGGCATCGCCATCACTCATGGCAGATATGAACAATGAGGAAGTCTTTAATGCATCTATAGCACTGTGGTCATGGGACAGGACATGAGTTAGTGACAAAGCACATATTATTTACAGTAG
Organism: Coranthus polyacanthus; assembly: GCA_037367275.1. Lineage (NCBI taxonomy): Eukaryota > Metazoa > Chordata > Actinopteri > Kurtiformes > Apogonidae > Coranthus > Coranthus polyacanthus. Next base: position 14,246,500 of record JAPQRN010000022.1, on the reverse strand, counting down.
GCATAATGAAAAAGTACAGTGAATACGCACAGATGCGTCTCCATTTACGCATGGGGATGTGCTGCCACTGAACGCAGTCTCTTTGTTTTTCCAGGTGCGGGTGAAGGCACTGCTACCCGCAACAGCCTGAATGACAAAGTAACTCAGATGTTGTACAGATCTAGGGCACTGCTTCTCTGCACACACGCGTCCTGCTTTGCCCTGCTTTGTGGCGCGCCGTCTCTTTCACTTCTGCTGCCATTCTCTTCGCTTTGTGGCTCCACGGCCCGGTCCGTTCAGCAGCAGTCTTTGCAAAACATCAGTCCTGTCCATGAACATTCAGCGATAAAATGTGCTTCCCGTGCCCATTGTTTGGCCACACTTCCCGGTCTCTTGAATTCGTAGAGGATCACGTTACTTTCGAGGATAAACGCTGCTCAAGAAGATTTAAGCTGTTTGAGTAGTTGTTGCTCGTCTTTTTTGTGGGGCAAATCCGGAGTATTTGTCACCAGCTCTCCAGCCAGCCGTTAGTCTCAGCTCATTCACACCCCCGAGTTCCGACTCCACACAGGGAGCAAGATATTGCAGCAGCAGTGAAACCCCCCAAATCCTTCCTCTGCCAGCCCAGCAGGCGTTGTCCTCACTAGATCTGACTAATATTTGGATTGTTCATGAAATATTTTAAATGTCTTACATTTAGATAAGTACACAATACCATTTTTGTTACTTAAACTGCAGAAAAACTTTTTTTTTTTTCATAAAATGTGGTTGACCTATATTTTCCTAATGGGTTCTCTATGAATAGAGGAAACATTCGATTTTTAGGATCAAACGTTTCAGACAATGTTATGTTTTGATGAAATGTTTTTTGGAAGCTTATCAAGCCAGAGCAGTCCTATGGCTGCCCTTCAGTTTGACTCCTAATGTACAAACTCCCCCAGATCATTGAAATATTCATTCCACTCTTAAGTGTCACTGATGACATATTGTGTCACAGTGGAGTGTGTCCATCAATGTTTCAACACACAGATCTTCCATGTGCTTAAGTAGATTTGTTCACAGTTCAAGAGGCACATGTGTGCTCCCTAAGATCAGAGCTCACATGTCCATGTTACGCTCTCATGGGAGCACACCCTCTCACATAAGCTGACTATATGCACCATATGCAAACATCCTCAAATGAGCAAGCACATTTCATTTTCTTTTATGTTTGCTGGTGCACGTGGAAGCAGTGATGACAATAATGATGCACACAAAGTCAGTCTCTACGTGTACACCATAATTGTCTTTTTTTTCTCTTTGTTGTTCTCTCGGTCATTCACACACACATATAAACATCTTTACTGTACACCCTGTAACTTTTAAACATCTGGTCTTCTCACAGCATCTAAATAAAGAGACAACTCTCTGTCATGCCATGCTTTTGTTTTTGCAGCCGCACGCTATTCATTCATTTATGGAAATCCTGCAGCTTTCAAAACAGAGTAGCAGCATATTCACCAGAAGTCATGGCTGTGGTGCTGATGTTCTTCAATTTGTGTTTTTTCACACCTTCAATCCTTTCTGTACCTGCGCTCATTCCACCAGATTGACACAGGTCAACAGAGCTCTTTCTATGCATTGGTGTAGACAGAGTCCTGTGTCTCCCTTGTCGGTTGTGATTACTGGGACCAGGGAGGAAAAGAAGTGCTAACAGGGAGTGATAGGAGCAGGAGGAGGCCGGGCTGTGTCCATCACCTCTCAGCACATGCTCACTAAGTGCCAGACAGCCCTTTCATTGCAGTGTATCACACAAGACAGCTGCCTGCTCCAACTGAAAGCAGATTTTTATCACAACAACCATTTTTTGTCTATTCCTTTATCAGAGGCAATGTAACTTTCTTGGGGAGAGTTGAAAAAAAAATACTGCTTCGTCAACCTGGTTTATTTCATGGGCGACAGGAACAGAAACATTCTCTCTTTTCAAAGTTAAGGGCAAGAAAATAGAGAAAGGAGCAAAAGGTAAAAGAGGAAGGGTACCTCTGTATAACAAACCACATTTTTTAGATAATCACACGAGGAGCAAAAGGTTTCCAAAAATAACTATATCTGTGTGTGGTAATGTAATATAAAATGACACAGATTGTGTTAGGATGGAAACAAAAACAGGAAAGAACTGCAGATATGCCAGATGTGGAATATCTGGACCAATACTCATTTTATCAAATGTGAAAGCCAACAGCTGTCCAGGATGAATGAAACTCATTACAACCTGCATTTTCCCCCATGAATAGCATCACTTTCTGGTTCAGATGTAGTTTGTGTCAGATGGAGATGAATCAGTGCAGCCGCTACAGCCAGCATCTCAGGACACAATCATTGTGAAATTTCTGTCGGTTGACTCTGCAAACATGTCCAGAGGCCATTCTGAATTACCCGGAAGAATTTTAACAACTGGGGAACGCTCACGTAACCATCTTACCCTATTTGGCAATAGCACGGTTCATTGTAAAAGAGGAATCTTTTATGAGGTGCAATTCATCAGACATCTGGTTTGGATGTTGTATGGGGGCAGTCATCTGACTTGACCTCACTCAGACCTACGCCAGCCTCTGGGGCTGGAGCTGACAGATCTGATCCATACTCAGGAAGAGTGAATGTCCACAGGCCTGTTTCCTGTAGAGTTGTTTACCAGTGAAACACTTTGCCCTGCAGCCCCTATGCTCTGCTCACATCCTATATGAATACAAACTAATTATATACTTGACTCACACTACACCTTTTACGCAAATTCGGTTGCAAATATCTAAAAGTAACCTTGACCAAAACCACACCACCAATAGCCGTCTGTTTCAATAGTGCTACAGAAAAAACTGTCATGAAACGAGGCAGACTGAGTTAAATAATGTTAGAATAAATATATATTATACATTACACTCTACATTATACTTCAAATATAGTATGTTCCCAAGCTGAGAGACTAAGGAACAAAAGAGAAAAGAAGCTGAATGGAGTGATGGAAACAAGTTTACATTGTGTTTGGCACTTGTGTGCAGAGATTGAGATCCATTGCAGTGTGTTTACCAGCCCTCATGGGCAGCAGTCGGCTCACGGCCAAGTTTCCATTGAGGTGCTGTGGACACCCTTCTCCACACATACAAACACGTACAAATGCCACCACCATCATATACACAGACACACACGTGCACACACTTCCTGACACAATCATTTATCTGCCCATGTGCATATAAACACAGTGCCCACAGAACAGGAGCCTAACAGGCTGAGCAACTGAAAAAAAAAAATCAACAAGCTTCCTTTTTCTTCAGAAACTTGAATCTGACTATTAACAAAACTGTAATGCTATCTTATATTACAGAATCATGGCCAACACGGAGCAGGAATCTGCACAGAGCCAAATGCAAGATGCGTCTGAATATGTCAGTGATTTAAACATCTGCCACAGTGTTAACAAGAATATTCTACTTAAATCATGTAGGGCTGAGGGATTCACCATGTTAGCTATAGGATTTAAAAATCTCCATGATGATATTTGGAGCTTTCATACTGTACGTTTGCAGGCCAAATATGATGAGACAAAGCCAATGCTGTTGATGCAAACTGTAATCCCCTTCTTATTTAATGAAAAAACTCAAAAAGTAATCCACTGCTTTTTGGTCACTGCAGTCTTCTGAATGACGACACGTTCCCTCGGCCACCTTTACTCTGTGCTTGATGGTAAACATCACTGCTGATCCTACAGACGTGTGACAAACAGCACTGCTACTCGAAGAAGACCAGTTATCACACAGTGCACACACATGCAAACGAATACAGACAAATAAACAGATTTTTAGAAGCTGCTGCCAATAAAAGTGACTTACAGCTGATGACACTTATAGCTGCTTCAAATTTGGTTTTCAGTTTCTTTAATTTGTGGTAGAAAAGTATTATCTCCTGAGCATTTCTTGTGAAATCACAAACCCCTTTTCCAGAAGAGTTAGAGCATTTTCCAAAATACAATAAAATCTATAATCTGTCATTTGTTTGCTTAAACCTTTATTCAACTGACAAAAGCACAAAGAAAAGATTTTCAGCGTTTTCATTCACCAACTTAATTGCATTTTGTAAATATATGTGTTATAATATGTGTATATATATAACACAGATTTTAACACCTCAACACACATTTAAAAATTGGGACAGAGACAAAATGAGACTTAAAAGTTTATAGAATAAACAAGCAATGCTGTTCTGGAAGATTCCACAATTAGCAGGTTCATTGATAACAGGTGAAGGGGACATAAAACCACCAGAGTCTTTGCAAGAATGGGTTGTGACCCTCCACTTTGTGCCAAACTTCAAGAGACAATTGTCAATCAGTTCAAAAAGAATATTTCTTAATGTAAAATTTCACTGGTTTCACTATCTACAGTACATAATGTTGTGAGAAGATTCAGGGAATCTGGGAAAATGTCAGTGTGTAAAGGCCAAAGGCTGAAACCACTGTTGAATGTGCGTGACCTTCGAGCACACCGGTGGAATTGCATGAGAGGCCGTCGTGCTACCGTGATGTGAGTATAGCCACTCGGGCTTCGGAGGACTTTGGGAAACCCGTTGTCGCTTAACACAGCCCGCTGCTGCATCCAGAAATGCAACCTGAAACTGTATTACACAAGGAGGAAGCCCTGTATCAATTCTGTTCAGAAACGCAGCCGAGTTCTCCGGGCCTGAGCTCATCTCGGATGAACCGGAAAACGTTTCAGCTTGTTTTCAGGAAAAAAAGCAATCTATGTGCCAAGGATGAAAAAGACCATCCAGACTGTTATCAGCAAAGGTTGCGAAATCCAGCATCTGTGATGGTCTGGGGTTGCATCAGTGGCCACATGGCTGACCTGCATTTGTGTGAAGGTACCATCGATGTGAAGGTGTATATTGGAATTTTAGAGAGACATATGCTGCCATCAAGTTGACATCTTTTCCAGGGAAGCACTTTCTATGCTCTAATTAAAAACTGATTAATGTAGAAAACATTATCAACTGTGAACAAAACTAATTTAGGAAGAGCCTGTGTCACAGTGGTGGAAGATATTTATTAAAACTGGCTGTATACCAGGCTAAAAGTAACACAAAGTAGGCCACGATTCGTAATTTAATCTTAATTTGAAAAAAACACTGCACATATTTGGCATGTCAAATAAAATCATTTTACACGTTCCCACCATCCCCATCCATACTGGACATACAAATGCTCAGTTTTTGGAGAATGTTGGGGAAGAATATTTGGGACTGAATTAGGAGATGGGTACTTAATTCACTGGTGTGGGTGGGAGCGCTGCAGGCAGAGAAAGAGAGAAAATTGAAACACAGCCTCAGATGAATAATGTAATACACATTTTATTGCATACAGTATCTATTCAGGAGAGCTAGAAAAGTTGCATGCATGAGTTTTGAATATTTCAGATCAAAGTTTTCAAAGCGCTTCTGCCACCGCAGCATGCTCAGTCCATGTGGCAGTTTGCTGGCGTGGGACGCAGTGCTTGTCTTAGACACTAGATATCTGCTTGAGCCTGGGATTTGTGCTAACCCAAGGAAATTTCAGGAACCTGCATTATATATCTCTGTCTCTCTTGTTCTGCAGGGTACAGATTTACTTCCTAAACCTTCTCAAATAATGCAAAATAAAACTGTAGATCACGGCTTGACACACCAGGCAGCCCAGTGTAATTGGTCTGTGTTTGTTCAAGACATGCCAGGAAAAACACCGGCCGTCCACCTTGTATGAGTTGTCCAGCACACAAAAGTCAGCTTTCATATGGGCATCTGGGCCAGGCGAAAAAGGCCAAGGGAGCTGACTGCTCACTTTTATTTTTTCGACGTCAGTTTACATGTTTTCCTTAACACAAGGAATGCTGTTGGGAGCTCAGGCCCAGAAACAGATCCTTAGGCTCTATTCACTTGTCAGGGAAACAGGGGGTCATGGGTAAAGTGCTTCACGGCAACTTTCCAGTGGGGAAAAAGGATGAGGGTAATGGACAGCCTTTTCCAAGGGCATAATCACAAAGAACAATTAAACAAATTGTTATTGACTGCAACATGGTTCGTCTTTGGTCTGTATGTTTAAATAACTACCTGGAACAACCCTCAAAAGAAATCATCACTGTCAGGAGAAAGTGCAGATCACAAGAACCGTTATGACAAAATCCCATTACACTCAGGGTGATGAAACTCTTTCCAAGCCAACTGGAAGAACACAAAAATGCATGACTTTTAAAATAAAGACATGCCTTTTTAATCATACCTTGAGCAGTTAACATTTTGGAGACCCTAGGTTTTTATTTGGCAGCAGCAAAATGTGATAGATTATCTAGATTTACTGAATACATTAATTTAATTTTGAAAACATTTTTGGTTCGTTTTATGCCTTTACTTGATAGATGTAGAGAAGAGAAATGTGGGAAAAGAGAGAAAAGGGGGATGACATGCAGCAAATGGTCCGACCAGCCAAGAACTGAACTGGGGACTTCCCTATCGGGTCGCCTCTCTCATTTGTTGACAAACTGACAAACAAAATCTTTGCTCCTTTTCTGGATTCTGCTTTTGAACCAAAACATTGATTACAATCACCTGTTCACATCAGCTGTTTGAAATCAATTTGTTATTTTACTATTTTAACTCATTATTATCCCTAAATTCCAACTTTTTCTGAGCAGCCTGAATGACAGGAATGAATGTCCTTCAGTGTGAACTGGAGTTGACCGGAGCAAACATGAAATACGATGTGTTTGTACTGTTTACAATGAAATACAAGTCAGAGTAAATTTTCATCACTGCTCTTTTTCATACTGTTCCAACTGTTTCTTATTTGGGGTTGTATATACTGTATATATATATATATATATATATACATATGACATATTTACACATACTATGATATATATTTTTTTAATTACACAATATGTGATGTGATATTCCGGCTTTATCTTACAAATACTGATCATTTTAATGCAGTTAGGATTTATAGATTTTAAGCTAAAACATTGCTGGCGTTGATTCAGTACTCGCTCTGAGGTTGGATATCAGAAATAGTATTGGGAACAGAGAAAACACTGGATCTGTTTGTTCTTAAATGAAAGGCCAAACTAACCCATTTCTTCAGCCTATCTGATCTATATTTAATAATTCAGTGACATCGCCCCGACTGGCAATCCACTTCATTTTCCTCGGGTGTAAAAGGTATTGGAGAATGTGTCTGGCTGCGTCAGGAGGACTTCATACACGGAGGAATCTGAAGTACATGCTATTGGTCTTTCAAATGCCAGACACAAACAGTCATCAAGGGTGAAAACCAGTGGAACATGTTAGGGTGCCATTCAGATTCAGCCAAACGCTTTCAGCGGGGCATGCGAGTCAACTTTCCTCTTGTGAGGCCAGATCCTCCAAACATCAGCAGACCTTCAAAGAAGTCAGTTTTTCTGAATTGCTTGTCAGGTGATTTACTGTAAAACACGATTTTGCTCTATGATGAAAAGGGAAGAATGAGATTTGTACTTGATGTTGGCTGACCTTTAGAGAGGCAGCACTTAGAAAAAGCAGACAGACAAAGACAGCAGACAGGCAACCTGGCACCTAAACAGAGACAAGACAGGACTTCCCGTCCCCGAGAGGCGGCAGAAGCTTTGCCCAAGCTTTGTCCAATCACCTCGCATCTCTAATGCCTGGTCTTCATCTCTAGATTGTGACAACCCCTCTCCCTTTCTGTTTCTTTGCAACTTTTATTTGGGACAGAGGCTTTTAAGCTGCCATGTATCCCCCGCTGTTTGTACCGTTTATCCTGGTTGCCATCACAGAGCATGGCGCCGGCACACGTCAGGCCGTTCTTGAACTACAGAAAAGGAGGAAGTGATCCATAAAGTGTGTGGTCCTTCAAGAGGAAGCGGGCAGATTGAGGCCTCCATTTACAAACTCTCACTCTCGCCTTTTCCCTCTTCTGTCATCAACATTTTATGGGAAACACCTACTCGGCTGATACCCTAAATAAAGACTTTTAAGGCAACGTTTTTGGATCTTAAAATAAGAATACAAACTGTTTCCGCCCCATAACATTTTTCCCTCCATCAATTGGGGGGGTGGGTCTAAAAACGTCCCATTAAAAACAGTGCGAGGGGAGTTGTGTAGACTTAAAAAGCCCTATTTAGTCTTCCCAGTGACTGTTTGACGTCATATAATGGAGAAAAGGCTGTCTTAAATAAACGGACAAAAATGAGAATCCTCTCTAACAGCTTACAGTTGTCATTCAGTTAAGCCTGAGCATTGTAAACATCAAAGAAACAGCGAAGAGACAGCACGAGCACCATGAGCTCCTGCTCAGTACAGAATTCTTTATAATTACATTTTAACGCAGCAGAATTTAAAAGGTTATTCTTTATTTACTGAATAACACTGAAATTAAATTCTTCCTACTGTACGGAGTCAAACATCCAAGCAGATCTGCACTATATGACCAAAAGTTTGAGGGCAATTTAAAAAACATCCCATATGTAATTGTTGAACATGTCATTCCAAACCTCAGGAATGCTGTTGTTGCTGTTTAAGTCCCATCATTTCTGGTTCTTGCTTTTAAGAAGGTTTTAGAACCTGGCCACAAAGCCCTTGCTCCCATTCAGCTACAAAATCCGTGTGATGCGTCCTGGCCTCCAGTCTGCATTCATGTTCATCTCAAAGGTGTTGGATGGGGCTGAGGTCAGGGAGCTGTGCAGGACACGTCAGTTTTTTACCACACTGGGAAAACCATTTGTTAATTGATTGGGACTTCTCTATAATTAAACATATTAAACCTAAAAAACAGCTGCACACCAATGCTACAAAAAAGTGTATGATCAGGGTTGTCCCCAAACTTTTGTAACATACTGTATATTTAGCATGATAAATGAATGCTTTATCCCAGCAGTAAAATAACTTATCCTGATGTATTTCAGGACAACGGTTGGGACTCAACAAAAAAGTTCCAAATTATCCGATCCTCCCGATTCCTTTTATCAGAGCTGGCATGTTTTTCTGCCAGATGTGCATTGCAAAACTCGTGTCTATGCTGCTGGAAAGTTGCAACGAGAAGGAGTCATGGCAGAAAGAATGAGACGGCCCAAAGCATGGTTGTTATGTCTGTAAAATGGTTATTTCAAGGAAGGGCTGGAAACACGTTACATTGACGCTGAAAACTGAGTCTGCTTTTTTCCACACAGAAAATGGATCAGGAATAAATAAGGGAATCAATAATGAATCAGACTGATAAGTAGACTCAGTAATGGCACTGGTATCAATAAAATCTTATCAATTCCAATCCCTGGATTAGGAGTTAAGATCTGTATCACTGTTGTATTTTAAGTACATTTTAATAGTAAACCTGCTTTTTCTATTTATCTATTTATCCAGTAATCATATTTTCTGCATTCTAATCATCTCCAGACCTAAAACCCAGTAGGTGCTGCTCAGGAAAAGGGAGACAATTTAAACACTTCTCCAGTTTATTGAATTCCTTTATCCTCCCTAGGTTTTTTTTGTTTTGTTTTCCTGATGTGCACATGTAACACGTCACTTTCTCTGAGGTGTTCAAGTATTCAACCACTAAACATGTTGACGAGATTGCCATGGCAATTGACTCAAACATAATAGCATAGCAGCTCAGCTAAAGCATTTGACTGGATTAATCTATAAATGCAGTGTTCTGTTGGTAATAAAGATTATTATGACTGACACTGTGTAAACAGAGACTCAGAGTTGGCAAAGGCGGAGGACGGGTGTTTAATTTACCACAAAACCCTTTCATTCCACTGATGCATTTTAAGACACAAAATTAGAAAAAAAAATGAATTAGTTGACTCAAAGCTATAATATGTGTCTCCCCTTGTTAAAAGACATTAAGCTTTCTCTGACATCTCTTTTGTTTAGAGGAAAAGAGATTCGGTTCAATTTATAGAAGGCATGTGTGCCCCAGGATACACTGAACATTACCCCGTGTCAGGAGTGTTTATAAGAGCGCGGGGCATGTACAGACACTCTGTACCAACAGATCCCTGTTACCCTTTAAAGGCAAAGCCAGCAAAGATTCATGTTTGTGTTGAAATAATGAATGAAAATGAAATATACACACTTGCAGTCTGAGTTACTCTGACCTGAAGTACAGTAATAAATTTATCAGCGTATGTGAAGTAAAACATCGTGAGCAAGACAAAGTAATAACCTCCTTGCACTTCGACTGTCATGTACTTGTCCTTAAAAAGATGTCTCCCGACACTTAGTTAGTACTTTGCTGGCACCTGTGAGGGTAAGGTAAGGACATTAAGCAATCTGCCTTCTCTGCCGTGTCCTTTGTAATCTGTGCTGGCATGCTTTCTTACAGTATCTATCTCTGTACATTAGCAATGGCATTGGAGCCCTGATGAATAAATCAGTAAGTTTCAAGTCAACGTCATCGTCTCTGTTCAGTCGTTTTTGTATTGGCAAAACATTTTGATGACTTTTGAGTCCTGTGATGCATCAAACCCCTGACTGTGTCCTTTTTTTTCCTCCCCCAGAAAACTGCAATGAGCACCTCACCGAGTACAGACAGGAGCCGAATTCTTCGGAGTACATATGTGGTGCTTAAAGATTTCTCCGGGTCTGCATTATGCACAGGTTATTCATGGTTCACTGGGACCCTTCAATAGTTAATGTGCTAAAATGGTATATGTTTAAAAATTTAAACACCCCCTCTTGCTTGACTTGCACACAGCACTGTTTTTTTTCACTATCCTACGAATTTGACCGTCACTGGGGATGTGTCATGAAGTAACATTAATACAAATACAGCAGAACAACAAAACAACAAACAAGGTAAAGAAAATGAAAAAAAAGCAAAACAATAATAAAAGACAAATGGTGTATTTTGTTTTTTTTATTGTGTTTTTAAATTTGTAGAATTACCAATAGCTGACTATGTATTACAACTGTAAGGATGTCGCTGACGGATGATTTTTATTGCACTGTTTACGTGATGGATGGTGGTGGATTTTAAAATATTAAGATAAGACACATTCGCAAATTTGATTATTTAACAGTGCTGTCATCAAAAATCAAATCAAGCATGTGCTTCAAAACAATTAAAATTAAAAAAAATTTAAATAAAAAATTCACTGGAATCACTGGCGGAGAGGTGATGAGAGCTGCTGAAGTGTGTGCTATCCCTGTGGTATCAGATTAAGGATTTAATGACTTCCAAAGGCCCAGGTCATTTCCTGCCTGTACTTCCTGGTGCTCAGACCAGCGTATGTTGGACTTTCCCTTCAGTACTCCACTCCTCTTGGCCTCGGTAGGACTGTTCCCTGAGGAGAGGGCCTCCACGTAGTCCAAGTGGTAAAAGCCAAAGACTTTGAGCTTTCAGACAGACCAAACCATCAGGCTCTGGCTCTGATCTAATCTTTGCTGGGTAAGAAAACCCAGCAGGACTTGTTATTACTCTGGTGCATGAGGAAAGTGCTTCGTCCCCTACACATGCACTCTTTCGTTGGCCTCAGTGGCCAGATAAACCCTACAGACTAACTAACCACTCAGGAATTCAAAGATAAAGTCTGGTAAGGAAATGAAAGGTTGTGGATGGATGTACAGTGTGAACATGTAACCATGGCTAAGTGTGCGTGACAAACCAAACCAGCGACTAGATTTGAATGTCTATGAGAACATTTTATATTTATATTGTATGCGCAGCTGAGAGCACATTGTGTTTGTCTCATATCTTACGCACGGCATCTGGGAAGAACATACTGAGTATCTGAGTTCCCTTGGCTGGATATTTTGCTGATCCATGATGACCTGCAGAAGATCTTATGGGGTTTCCATTGCATAATGATGGAGAAACACCCTTGCTGTGTTTCCATCAAGGTATTTTTATGCACAATTTGCCATATTATATTAAAAAAAAAAGTTTTTAAACCACAGAAGTGTTTTTTGCTTTTTTGAACAAGAGTTAATACACTTACTGCGAAGGACAGCCGAAGACTGCTTAAAATGCGATGAATTAGAAAAAGCATTTCATTTAGTGCAACATGCATTCACACTCAGCATGCATTTGAACTACAAGACTGAGCTCTGGATACACGGGACACGCAGTCACACTAGCTGTTACTCTCAGATGAACTGGTGTTAATTTAGTGGCGACTGCGAGGTTAGTTATTGGTTAATGAACATTATCGTACATGGCAGATTTTCCTCATATTTTACAGGCCTAAAATAAACAATGCTAACTATCCATTTGAAACAGAAACCGAACAGCAGCCTCTCGAGTTAAGATCCAATGCCGACACATCACCGACTCCAAACTCTTCTCCATGCAGACTTTGTTGCTCTTTAACAGCATTTTTGGATTTCTTCTGTCGCTCCTGCAGCAAAGCACTGATGCTGTCTGACAGCTGCTAGACTGCTAGACGTCACTCAATAACAAAACCTAACTATGGGTCATAATAGGTTGCACAAAAAACCTATGTTTGTTTTGAGACTGGCGAGGGATGTAATTTTATTGGCATGATGCTGCCTTCACTGTCAAGCCTTAGACATTCAGTTTATCATTCTGCTCTGACGTTCCTTACTGGAGAAAATTACAACAATAACCACTGCATTTTATAAGATAAGGTTGGCTGGTCCTTCCTGAAGAGAGACGTAACAACCGTTGTTATTTATTTATCTCTAAAGCCCCAGTTAGAAAAATGTAGTCCTTTTATCTCATTTTTGGAGCTCTGGTCCATACTCGACTCACCCCAGCGATTGGCTGACGTTTAGGAGCCCATAATTGAAGAGACAGGAAAGACTACTTTTGCTATTACCACACGGATTTCATGGCCATTTAAAAATCAAAACAAGTGTGCCTCTCTGTAAATGAGAGAGTCCAATAATCACTCCATTCGTACCTAAAATTGCTTCATGATATCAGTCTTTCAGCGTAACTGTAAGTAGAGCACTGTTGTAAAGCAGAATGTATGCTTCGCTAACTTAGAGTACAAAAGTGAGAGAGAAATACGATGAACTTTTACAGGAACTGGCAAATTCCTGCATCTACAAATACAAGGCTTTTCTAAACAGACATCAGCTACTTTCCTGCTCTCGCTGTGGCTTTCCAGCTCACCTACCAGCTGCTGGTAATGTGAACTGAGAGAGCCAGGTTCATTCAACTGATGGGCAGTGAGTCTGCAGCATGAATGAACTGTACTCATGTGAACACAAGGAGCAGAACGTTGAGCTTAGATTGTAGATGGCTCTATTTAAGCAATCTCAGAAAAAAAAGGGTTACAATAGACTGTAATTATTTCTCTTTCTCTCATTATGTTTAAAATCCTCATTGCTAAACCAAACAATGCAGATTCATTCCTGATCGTAGGGACATGGCTTCGGTATCCCCTGTGGTTGTGTCAACATGACAGGTGCTAGAATGGCAACAAAGCCACCTTTGTCAGCAGCTGATCTTTGCAGTAGCCAGAACAACATGACAGCATCATGTATGACCACCGTCTTAGACTTCTGCATGAACACTCCAGAGACATAACTATGAAAATGATTCCCCTCCTTCTCATCCTGCCGACATGACGTGACATGTCACATTTGGTTCATAATGATAATCATATATGTGTGTGTGAGTGTGTGCAGGGTGCAATGTATGAACAGGGTGGAGTGGTCTATATGGTCTATGAAGCCTGTTTGTCTATTTTGATTTTGCAGCCGTTAACAGCATTTTTAGAATAATTATGAACTTCAGTAAAACAATTTTCGGAACCTGAACTGCATTCGCATGTCACATTTACATTTACATTTCAATGAATGCAATATTTTCACTCCCATGCCTCATGTGGACACGTAGAGGATGCGATCATACAGGGACGGGATCATAAAGGGTTAATGCTAATTTAAAATGCCACAATATTCATGTTGAAACTGGCTTTCTGAAAAGTGGACAAAGATCATCATGTATCTTAAATGCAGTGACAAGACACTGAAAGTCCAGTGATTTCATTGTTGTTTGCACTATAGCAATTTACATTAACATTTTTTTTTTTAATTTTAGGTATTTTTTCTATCATCTGTTGGGGAAGTAGCTTTAATCATTATGGGGGGGAGGAGATAAATTCCACGGGGATGAATATAATTCCACAGAGGTATATATAGAGGGATATATAGACCAGAGGGAGATGAGAGAAATTCCCCCATCCCCCCCCAGCAAAGTTCACTGAGTGTGTGCATTTGCATGCTTTGAAAGTTATATTACCTTCTACCCAGGCACCATCGTAGACAATACATAATAGATAATTACAAAACGTCAATATACATTAAAAAAGCATTTACAGAAAATATCTTACATCTAAATTATGACAGGTCTGTTTCCATACTGACCAAGTCAACCCAGATGCGTTTTCAATTTAGAGGTCACATGAGTCACAGCTAATAGAGTTCTGTCAGGATTACCAAGGCTTAATTAAGATTAATTGTAGCATTTATTCCTCTCCACTTAGTGTATAAATCAAGTGTGACAGCACAGTATTGAGTCGAGCTGCAGGGCGAGTGGGTATTACTATAGTGAGTTGACATCCACACACAAGCCCTCTCAAGGCAGGTGGTTTTAGGCTACAAGGATTTTGACAGGCTCCATTAGCTAACACTTGACTCTGACACTGAGGAGTGAACGCAGACTGGAGCTCCCAGACCCCCCTGGGTCCTGTTTACCTTTCAGACCACACTAGACGATAGTCTATCTGACAAGGAAGAATGTGAGAGATACAGTCATACTAACACTGCAGGACACCCACAGTGGGATCCACACACATTAAAACAGTGTCTCAGCAGAAAAAGGAATTGTTTTGAAAGAAGTACAACTTAATAGTAGTGTTTACCTTAATAATGTGAAGTGAGTATAAGTCTCTGTGTACTTTTAACAGGCGCTGGTGTTTATGCACAAAATCATCCAAGAATCCACAAAGGAAAAAGTTGCGGTAATGCGGTCTGCTACATCAAAAAGTAACACTGAGACCTGGACACTTTGATAAGACTGCGGGTGATCCGGAATCTACTCGTGTGCAAATGAAATAGTTGAACTCTCAGTTTGGGGACGGTATCTGTGAACAGTAGTCTTTTACCACCCTGCCACCCCTCCGGTGTTTCTGCTGTCTGGTTCTGTCTGCAGGGCCAAATCTAAAGGGGGAAACTTTCCAGCTGGCCTGTGTCTGTGCAGTAATCAACAAAGGAATCTGTTTGGTTAGCAGTGTGCAATTAGATGGTTTTAGAGCTTTGGTTAACATTTTGTAAAAGACTGGATTTATGGGAAAAGGTCTGACATTGAAAACTGAGAAGATGAAGTCAAGGGATGAAAAAGACTAGAACAGTTTCCAAAGAGGATCTGACAACTGACATCTTTGTTGTTCGATAACATGTTCGACAAAGATATAATATTCCGGTGGCACCTTGGGCAGCTTAACTCTGTGTGATTCTTATGCTCTGAGCTCAGTCTCCTTAACCGCCCCTGAGACGACGCAGAACAACTGACCTTGACCGTATCAGAAAAACTCTCATCATGTGTGCACCTACAGTATATGGTGTAGTTTGTTTCCAACAGAGGCTGAGCTTCTCATAAAACGAAGGCATTCGGTATAATGAAACTACAGTTACAACCAAAGGGCTGCTCTTTTGTTGGATACTTTTTGAACACAGTGTTGAACAAATCCAGTTTATTATGAAACTAGCAAGGTCAAATGACTTTAAAAAAAAAAAAAAAAACATTATCCAGTTAACTTTTAAACACAAGTGGCAAATTTATTTGTTAATCGTTGACCTCATTTTCTTGCACAAATGCACTTAAAAAAACAACAGAAATGGCACTTCATCATAGGTTGCAGAGAAATGACCTTTCCTCCTGCAGTTGATTCAGAGTTAATGTAAAGCTCAGAATCAGATGTTATCCAAAACATATATTAACTCCGATACAGAAGAACACCATTAAAAATAGAGATCAAAACAAGTAAAGGAAACAAGCATATCTGATTTGGATTCCAGTAAACGTGTGATTTAAGTGTGTCCACAGGTGCAGTAAAGTACAGGTAACTTTAATTATTCTCATTTTCTTGACCTGATCTGTTTATAAAATCTTATATCATATTTAAATACTCAACTCGGGCCACGGAACATTTTGGCCACAAGCTGAGCTAGATCTATAAGAGCCACAGATAAGACAGATGCCAGAAGCAAAAAAGAAGGTCTGATAAAGAGAGCAGAAGGTAATCTATCCCAGCATCCTCTTGGTTTGGTCCTCTAGTGTCTGCTACATCACTGTAACCTCATGTGCAGCAGCCTGTACACTTTCATGTAAACAATTATAAGAAACCATTCAGCAAGAAATCAATAAAATCATTAATGTAATCATATCGCAGTTACATCATTACTGCTAACTATAATTCATACCTACAAGTAGTGCAGCTATTTTTGTTATACCATCAAGAACAAGCACTGCATTTGTAACATATCTGTGAAATCTGAGCTAACACT
>JAPQRN010000022.1:14199272-14229888 GCA_037367275.1 Coranthus polyacanthus | reverse complement strand
TAGTGCAGCTATTTTTGTTATACCATCAAGAACAAGCACTGCATTTGTAACATATCTGTGAAATCTGAGCTAACACTGACTAACACCGTCATATTCTAACCACCGTAGGCCGAGACACAAATATGTGGAACCAGACAGTGCGTACAAAGTGTAGGCCTGTCCTTTTGTTGGATACCGTTTTCATCCAGTTCTTAACAAATGCAGGCCATTATGAAACCAGCAAAATCAAACGATTATCCAGTTAACGTTTAAACACAAGGGATGAGTTGTTTTGTTCATCGTTGATCGTGTTTTCTTGCAGAACTGAATGCTCTTAAAAATAAAAGTAACAAGAGGAGTGGATAGCACTTCAGCATAGTTTACAGAGACAGAACTTTTCTTCCTGCAGTTCGGCCTTTCTCCTCCCTCGGCTTGACTATGCTCAACTTATTTTTGAGTCGACCAGGATAGCCTCTCAGAGTCGGCCACACGCGCATAAAATAAAAAGCAACCAATGACTCTTCAGATTTTTTCAGTTTTGTATTTCCTGCATCTTTTTAATCAGTTAATATGCTTTTTTTTTTCATCATTTAAATGATTTCTACTCATCCATCATAGATTATTTGGCAAGCAGCAAACGTTCATGTTTAAGAACTTTAAAACAGAGAATCTATTTGCTGAATCAATGACTAAAAAAGTAGTTGCTAATTAGTATTTGTTGACTGACTGATAAATCTGCATATCAGCTAATCTTTCAATAATTGCGAGAATAAACTTGTGATACGTCTTTACATATGACGTCTCCTATACTGTACGATCAGAGTACCGAAGAGGTCAAAACTCCACAATATTTGCAGTAATAAAGGATTATTTTATTGTCAGTCCAGTGTGATTTGGTCGTGGCTCTTTAGACTTTTCCATTCTCCGTGCAACTGGGAAGTAGGTGAAGTTGTCAGAAATCTCTACTTTACTTCTAAATTTCATGAAACATGGCCAGTCAGATATGGACAGCAGTGTGTGAATTATTTTGAGGGTAATAAGTTGTTTTGATCAGATAATCATTCACAGCATACCAACAGCAATACCACAGTGCACAACCCACGTCACTGCTCTCCTCTCCAGCCATTAGTGTCATATCATTTGACTGAGTCTCCGTTCGCTTCAGTATTAGTGTGCTCACTGGAGCTGTAGTCTTATAGTTGCTGACTTGGCCTTACTTGACAAAGTTTTACTGAGCTGGCAGAGATGATAGATTCTGTTGGTCGCATTGTTTTTCCAACATCCCTATTTGGCTGTTCTGACCCTGTCATTTATAATGGCCCCAGTCCATGTTTAATTCATACAGACCCTGCACAGTGAGGCTCCATACAGGAAGCTGGCTTTGCAGGCGACAGCCATTTCACTTTCCTGCCTAAGATATTCTCTCAAGAGGGAAGTCAGAGCCAAGGTTTATGTTCAGCAGGCTGCACATCAAACATAAGGGAGATGCCAAGGCCGGTTCTTGTAACCTGCTAACCTCAAGTTTCAGATCAGTGTACTAACAGCTTAACAACTTCTCCCGGCTGTTCATCAAACACTCCGCAATTACACCCTGCATGTAAATCCATGCTGAGGGTACAGATGACACAGTGTAAACACAACTTGGTTATTTTGGAGCCTTTATCTTTACAGTACTACTGTGTGGTGGCATTAGCTGGGTTCTGTCCAAGTTGCATCAGAGATGCCCTTACAGAGGTGTCTTCTCTGCAGCCTAATTAGGCGCACCAGTAGCTGCTGTCAACACTACCATCGTGGGCTTCAAAGCATGGGCTCAAGCTTGTGATGTGTCTAAATATTTCTTTCATGAAACCCTCATCATATCAGGCCTGCTATAACAAAAAAGGTCACAGTGAGACAGGAGGAGGAGACACTGGAATGAGGTGGTGAGATGGAGCCAGTGGAAGCAGGCTCAGAGTATTTGAAGCTTTTGTGCGTGTCATGTGCAGATCCATGAGGGACTTCTGTGATGCATAAATAAATCGGTTTTCATCTGTCCTCATTTTCGTTCCCTAATGCTGCACGGCATTGCTCAAATGGTCAACATCTTACATCCACATCACACGTTCCTCAGTAGACGTGAAGAAAGGGATAATGTATATTGATCCAGTCACTATAGCAAAATAAATTGTTTGCTTGCAATTAATATTTTATTCGGAGGTGAACTGATAGATGAAAAAAATGTTTATTTACAGGTACTTTTTAAAAGATGTGAAATGTGAAACTTTGCTCATTTCATCGATAAACAACGTATGATGGATGATTAATTGAAAAAACTGCATATTAACGGATTAAATAAGTAAGAAAATTATTAAAATCAGTAGTTGCTGCAGGACATTATGTACATTACCCCCCTTATTACACAGTTATTTACTTAAGAATGAATAATTTGACAAAAATATTGATTTAAAAATAATTTCATTAATTTAAAATGTATTACTTCAGCTAAAAAAAATATAGTCCTTTAGATTCTAGGTTGGAACAAAGTAAGTAAGTAAGTAGTCTGTTATTCGCAGTAATGGTCTGCTATACAGAAATAACAGACTGTATACCGTCATTGGCCATCAGAATCAAGTATTCAACAAAGCCCCATAGTAAATTGAAATAGATTGGGTGACAAAAGGTATTCGGTCAAAATTCACTAACCATTGCATTAACTACAGTGTACTGTATATCAAACTGTATGCCGATTTTTTGCCATGAAAAAAAAATTGCATAGATATACCACAAAGAAAAAAACGCGAGTATTGAGCATTGAGGTTTTACAGACATACTGTACAGGCAATCCTTTATAACAATCCACATTCTGCAGGGGAGAATTAGTCTACATTGCTCAAACCGAGGGTGGAAAGATTGTTGAGAGTGAGTGCTACAGACATTCTTGGAGTGTTAATGTCATCATGATGGCCTGACCATGGGTCCGCAAACTGACAGACCATCATCTCCATCTGGCCTCCAGGCACGCTTGTGGTCCCGTGTCTCTCAAGAAAGAAGCAAAGAGAAATCTGCAGTTGTTTAAAGGTTACATAACACAATATTTGGAGGTGATCTATTTCTTAGAAGGTCTGTGGCAGCTGTGGTGACGGCAGTGGTGGTTGTGGTCGGGCTGGAAGATTCTAATCACATACAGGCTCAGTGTCTACTGCAACTTAAAGCATGTATGTTAAATTTCCTTAATAAGACGAGAATCAGGATGGAAATAAAAATGTTTTGCTTAATGTAAAAGGCATGTCCAATGTTTGCACTGTGTTCCTCCGATGACTTCATGTATAAAATTAAACAAGACAACGTGAAGCAGGAAAAAATGCCAGTGGCTACAGAGATCCTCTTGAGACGATGACATGCATGTGTGTCATACAGTCATACGCACGCATACATTAGTGTAAGCAGTATATCTGCATGACCGATTTAATGCTTCTTGCTCTTTTCCGTCTCTTTTCGTCTTCCTCCTACGAATTATAGTTTATTTCACACATTGTGTGGCATTTTTGGCCAGCATTTCAAACTCCAGAGACCAAACTGGTTAAATACTGGTCAAATAAAAAAAGAAAATAAGACAAAACTCACATTCCCTCTCACACTCAACTATTCACAACAAGAACGTACAGTAGATTCCAGTTTTGTGATGGATCCAATAAGCTACACTGAGCTATGTTAGAGGAACACATACTCCACCACACAGTGAGATGTTTTTAGAAAATCCCAGCCGTCATCCGTGATGATAGAATTATACTTTTTTTGTCTTTTTTTAATCTGTAGTTTCATTCAGCATTTAGCCAGTAACACAAACTCTAGCTGTAGCAATTTATTAACTAAGGCCTTGGCATCAAATATGTGGAAACAGACAAGGACAATATGTACGTCAGCATCCATCGGAGATCAATAGCCCACACAGTAGATAATTAACACTATATCATTTAACAGCTAATAATTCAGATGACAGGAATGTGTCAGATCAGATAAGCGAAACACTTCAGCAGAGGTGTAGTGACAGAAGGTCACCACAGTTCACTATGGTGCTATAAAACTCTCAGCAAGCCCATAGAGCACTTTTTTCCCAGACTCCCTATCAACAGCTCGGTAAACTTATCTCCAGTTTGACTGCACACTTCCTCTCAAGCTTCCATAAATAAAGTGTTGTTTGGTAATGACTCTCAGAGATAGATATTATATATTATTTTAAGTGTTATTTAAGTAAATATTGAAATATGTATAATATTAAAGATAACAAAAGTGTTATTACTGTATACAATGTTTCATCATGTCAGGACTTACAACTGTTAGATGCTTACTGTGAGAAACTACAGACGCTGTGAAGTTCATTCTTCTCTTTATGTCAGTGTTGGGGTTGTAGTGCTTTGATTATCCTTATTCAGCCGATTTAAAAATATTATCAAAGCTTTATATTTATAAAAGCAGATTCCTCTGTCTAAAAAACAGTGAATGCTAAGATACACAGAGGCATTCTCCGAATGCAAACAAAGACCAGTGTCTTCGTGGGAACGTGATGCAGAGGCTAGACTCAGATGAGCAAAGGATGCTGTCGCCATAAAAAACCCAGTCAGAGATGGCAGCATGTGTCATCAGAAGAGGACTTAAGGTTATCATAGTTCAGAGTGCTCTGCTCTCCCATTTTATTGTCATTTTTCTCACATCTCTCTGTCTAGCTTTCACCTCTCTTTCTCTCAGCTCCCCAGCCTCCTCCTGTATTGCTGTGAGCAATGCAGACGCATTCCATCAACCTCTGCTATCTCTAAATGTCAGTCAAACAGAGAGAAGAGCTGCAGGCAGCACATCTTAAACAACCCAACGTGGTGTCAGCTTTAGATTAACCACGGGCGGGACACAGGGGACGTGTTTCCTAAGTCCTCCTGAAGCAGAAGAAATCTTTGGATTTCAAATAATGACTAAAAAGCACTATCACAACAACCTATAGCACAGCAGTCCATGAGGCAACATGTACTCCAGGCTGTGAATCAGAATGACATCAGCCAGTCACATGAAGAGCACTTTCTTCCATGTACCTCCATGTTTCACCAACATGAGAAAATGCATCAAAGCAGAAAAACAGAGCCATTACGGAGGAGACGATTATTGCTAGGAGGCACAGTGGATAGAGCTGTCAGTGGACAGGACACGACCCTGGATGCATGGCATGTTGCGGGGGGATCGTCACTGCACTGTGGCCCTGAGAATCACAGCTCTTTGCTGGACGACAACCTAATAAATCAGCTGACTGACCGTTTTTATGTGGGCCCTGCACTTTATGCTTTTATCTTCAGTATTTAACTACTGTGAGCGTGATAGACCTGATAGATGGTGGCAGTATAAAGAAGAAGGTCTGATAAACAGTTTAGAGGGCACCAAATAATCTTTCACAGCATACTCTGGGTGTGCCTTCTGGTCTGCCTTCCCAATCACTGAATTGAAAAAACCCTGATGGACACTTTCAAATAAACCGTTATAATTTCAAGACACTAATAGGATACAATCATTACCAGAATCATAGTTGTAGTCAGGGTTCTAGTGCAGCATCGACGTGTTTTTCATCAACACCTAAGCCAAAGTTTTGCTGTTATTTGTAGTCTTGATTATTGCATTTCAGATCCCTTCAATGTTGTCTAACCAAATTTAACCAGTTATTATATTTTTCTCTTTCTGAAGTCCGTTTTTAATAAATATTGTAATGATAAGAGTCAAATATTGTGTCCGTTTTTATTCATTTAGTATCAAACCCACCCACCGCAGCATCTAGTCCCCCAGAAACCTCAGGAAAACCCTGGCTGTAGTTACATCATGACCACAACGATAATTCATACGTACAAGCAATAGTTTAGAGTACAGCAAATCTGTTATATCATCAATAATAGTAACTAATTATTGTAACGATATGGAATAACTTTTGAATTTGAACTTGCAATTAAAGCTATCACGCTCCGACGACATTGCCAAAATGTGCATAAAATGTGTTTATGTTTAAGTTTATTTTACAAAAATACCATTTCTCCTTATGATGGCACCGCTAAAGGCTTTGCATGTGCACCAACATATGTGCCATATGCACAGTGAATACATATGTTACAAATACTGATTATACAGACTATTGCTGATGCTTGATATTGATGGTGCCCTAGACCTTATTATCTTTTCATGATTTCAGATTCCTGCTTTTGGTTGTTTGCACCTTTGTGCAGTTTGCCCGTGTTTTGCATCAAGTTCCTGATGTTTCAAGCTTTTAAGCAATTAATACACACTTTTTGCAGACGTTAACTGCACCAGCCGAACTGCGTGTGACAATTTGCACTGGCCTTAGTTATTACAATTAGACCTTTTTTGCAAAGCAGCTTATTTGCATAGAAATGGGTCGATTTTGTGCCAAATGTATGAATATTCCCTAAATTACATTCATGCAAATGGCACAGGTGCACCATGATGTTTGGCAGGATAATTTGCCATGAATTCCACCCTTTGCGGCTGTTTTGTGAATTACATGCTATATTTTTATCTAATTTGCATCGGTTTTGAATCCACAAAAGCTGTGCAATCCTTTTGTGGATCTGGCTCAAAATCATCTTTCTTCAGTTTGCCTATAAATCCTCTCAGGATAAGTTTGTACATGTTTTAGATTTTTATCTGTCATCATCATGAATCAATGAATTGGAAAACAACTTTTCAGTGAGACGTAAAATTGCAGTGTGGATTATGGGAATCCTCACCAGAATCAGTGTCATCAGTGAAGGGTGACTGATGAAGCCAGCTGAGGTGTTGGAGCTATCTGTCTATAGTTCGTTGGCCTGTTTAACTCATCTGGCTCAGAAAGGAAAAGATCTTGCCAAAGCAAACTAAGGACACGATTATCTGCTTTCCATTTTAAGCTCCTCCGTAATCTCTTTCCTGTCCTCTTCGGAATTGTTACATTCACAGAGAGTACGTTCTTTGATGTCAAGAAAATGATGAGATTGTTTCCTAGCTCTGGCACTGTCTATGTCTCTCGTGACGCATATGATCGCTGTGAAGAGCTGAAGTTCACCCATCTTCCTCTGTCAGGTTAACAGCTGAGACACTCTCTTTTTTGAGATTGTTCATTTCTCACTTATCAGGGAACTAAAGCCTTTATGGCACATGATAGACCACAAAGGGATTGTGGTCACTGTCCCTCTCCTTGCTCTACCCTTCCTTTGACTTACAGTCAGATGAGCTACAGTATGAATCACAGTGCTCAGGCCCGAAGGAGTGAGAGCCAAAAAAGAGATGAATGTCATCCGCACACATTGCCTGCCTTATGCATCCTTGCCAAGATGCGGTTGTCCTGTCTGGTGTCTTGTCACGTCTTGAGTATTTAGGATAAAGACTTATGAAAGTAACAATTTGAAGATATAAAAGAATCAAAGTCCCGACAAGACATCTGGGATGGCCTCAGTTCCACTAGTGTCTAATACGTACATAATGTAATCTCTTACTGACAATTTTTCGAGTGGTCAAAGCTTGTCCCTTGGGTTTACTGTTCATATTCACAGCCACTGTTCCACTTGTTAATGTGAGTTGAAACTTTCATGACATGACAAAAGAGTAAAACAACTATACATTTTTATTAAACTGACTTTTTCCATCATGTTCATAATAAAAGTTATCATAACGTCTTCAGCATCCATGTCTACATCTCTGATGGTGTCTCGCAAAGTGTTACTTAATGTCATTTTTTCTACCAAGTAAAGCTGTGCCCACGCTTACGGACTGTCACTGCCTGACCACCGGCACCAAATAAAATCATGTAGTCTGTGCTGTGAGATTCTAGCCTCCAGTCGCGGCCAGTCGAGCCAGCTATGAGCTCTACAACTCTGCCTAAAAAGACAACTCTGATCTGAGTCCATCTGACAAGCCTCAAATGTCACATCATACTCTCACACAAAGATCCTGTTCAAAGTATTATTGTGGAACATTGCATTGTCTGTTGTGGGTCTGTTCTCCCTTGCCATGTTGCATCATGGCTTGCTGATGTAAGCTGGTGAACACAAAGGAAAACGCAGTGGCACCATCCATCCGAGCACTCGGCATCTCCGCTCTCATATCCAGCATCGTTACTTTGAGGAAGTCTGCCCTGCTGTTTCTATTGTCCTGATCACACCCAGATACCAGTCCAAACATCTGCGAGTGCCTGGACATCCTACTTCTGGTAAGACTACGGATACGTTTAGCCAAGTGAGCAACATGCTGATGACCGTGTGTTCAACAATTGTTTGCATAATGAAAACGGTATGACATTTGGAAGAACCTTCTGTTGTTTCAAAGAAAGCAGCAGGGAATATGATTCTGATGAAAAGGAAGGATCCATAAATTATAACAAAGAATAGGATGATCAAAACACAGGAACATTGTGGTTGTGTGTTTCTGGTTCTGATGAAGGTGGGGGGCTGCTGGATACAGCTGTCTCTGCTGTCACGGACAATGCCAAATTCTGCGACACATCTAAGAGATGGCGTCATGTCCTGATCGGAATTCAGTGGAATGGAAAAAAAGCAGGGCGTACAATTTTATTCATGTGAATCCCACCCAAGCCCACTGAACTTCACCACTGCCCGATTTTCCACTTCAAATGAATATTGACCATCACTTTTTTCTGCTTTGTGAGTTAAGGTTCCAATCAGTTTAGGACCCAGTTGGGGTTTTACTCAAGGAATGACTGCAAAAGTGAAATCATGCATTATTATTTTTCCCCTTTTTTGTGGTGGTGGTGGTGGCGGGGGTTGTTCTCAGTGGAACTGATGGACTTTTGATAGCACCTCAGGGAGTGCTGCCATATTAACAAAGAATAAGAACAAAGCCTACCTTTGAAATAAAGGGGAATGTGAGAAAGAGTTCCAACTGGACAAAACATAAAGGAATCCATTACCAGTGATGAATTTACAGATTTTGCCCAACATTCAACTTCACATGGCCATTAACATTAAAGGTTTTGTTCCTCAATTCATCCTATTTTATATTTTTGGAAAAATCATAAAAATAACCATTGTAGATTGAAACATAATTGAAGGAATTATGCGTTTACAGTACAATATCGTCCAAATATAAGTACAAACAGAACAATCACCCTCTGTATCCATCAGTTAAACATAGTCTGGGTCAAACCCCTCCGCCCATTATTTGAGAAGATGTTGCAACGGGCCTTACTAGTTCCAAAACTAACTCCATTAATAGCTGGACAGCTGGGATATTTTCCATTGTCTGTCTTTGAAGCTGGACTTAAATTTATAGCTTAACATATTTCCTCTGATAGAAAAACTGCATTTGATTTATCACTGCATTTGGTTACCATCATTTTACCATTCTTTATTATTCTTCTGTGTTTGATCTATCCTCAACATTTCTTTTCTAAACACCTTCCTTATGAGCACCTACAACTACATTTCAAATATAACAGCTGATCAATAAATAAAGCAACGCCTGTAATAAAATTTTATAGCATGAAGGTATTTTTCATCGGTAGCCTCTGGTACGTCAGTGACCGACCAGAAATGACTCTTCATTTTTCTGGCTTTTGTGTGTTTTGCTCCATGTTTTACAACAGTACAACTGGATCATAAAATATAGTGACATTTACAATAAAAAACTGAAAAAGAAAGAAAGAAGAAGAAGGATGAAATTTGTATAGAGCTTAGAATAAATTAAATAAAATTATATTATTAAAATTCACTTTAAAAGAACCCAAGAGGATTCTGAATACGCCTTAGAATATGTTTGATTTAAAAGTAAGCATTTCACTTTATCTGCAGACATGGGAATAGGAAAAATCTTGCATGTTAATAATTGCAGATAGTGTAGGTATGTAAGGGATTTGTGCAGAGTATGACTAGCATGCAAGAGTGTGGAATTAAGACATGTCGACTGGTAATTGGTTTGGGGTTTTGGACGTGTGAAACATAACTCCATGTGGTTGCATTTGTGTGATAGACTCGTACAGGCTGCAGCATCACAATCCTGACGGTATGGCTTACAGTATGTGCCGCAAAATACTATAGGTGTGTGTGTCTGGGTAGGTCTGAGCTGTGTAGAAGGGCAGCTTGGAGATAACCTGGTGACGTCACAGCCAGAGTCCGGTCTGCTATCTCTCCCTGACAGCAGGGCCGTGCGTCACTCCCGACACGGCGAGCCAGGGAGAGGGAGAAACGAGAGAGGAAGGAGGACAGGGAGGAGCTGAAGCGCCTGGAGGATGCCTCGGATCATTCTGTGGAAGCGACTGGGACCTGTGCCAGCGCGATTCTAATGAAGGAGAGTTTTTAATAAGAATAGGGAGGTAAGAGGAGGAGGCGGAGGAGGAGGGCGGTTGGAGGAGAGACAGTAAGCGGTAATCAGTGAGAGAGAGGGCTGGCAAAAATAACAGCTTTAACATATTAGTTAAAACATTCAAATGCATGAAAAAGAAAGGAAGGAGGAGAAGAAGAGAGGAGGTTATCTGTAGAGACAGAGAAATAAACAGAGAGAGAACAAGAGATGCAGGAAGACGCAGGTCCATAGTTCACCATATGATAACAAGCATTTTTACATGAAGAAAAAACAATATGATTCAAAGAATCTGGAACAAGGTTCATCATTATGCTAAAGTGTACCAGCTTGTGCTCTTGCTAATTGCATTGTTATGTGAAAATTATATTCATGCCCCGATTCCCTTTTGAAGAGGAAAATTTCTCCCAGTGGACTACTTCCCATCTCACTGCTCAAAATTCCAGCGTGAACATAACCACAAACATATCTGCTTTTCATTATAATGGGGATTGCACACTGTTGGATTGTGGAGGCAAGATTCAGCAAATAGAAAAAAAAAAAACTGCTGTAAGTTATGTGAAACAGGAATTTTCATGCAAGTGTTTACATTTCTCTAGATATGGAACTGAAGAAGCTGAGAAGAAGATCACTGAAATGTCAATAAACAAACTTGCAGCATCAATAGGCATATTGCAGAGTAAACCGACACAGTATATGAGGGGAGACAGAGGATGAATGAATGCAAAAAACATCCCTCATCTAAGGGACCTAAAGTAAAGTTAAAAGCGCTAAAGTAGATATATTATCACCTTAAAATGCCAATATGACACAATATGTTGTTGTAGTACTCCTCAAAGCACTCTACAAGAGGTACATAAAGTACTTTATTAACGTTAGGGAAATTACAGTGCTACTGTCACTTCACATGCATCTCAACAAGAAATTAGGTGCATGAGACAAATAGAATTATGGCTCAAAAAACTATACTGACATGACATAATTGGACTGTTAGCAGGCAAGCTTGTTTATCAAATGTTACACGAACAGGAGCTGCAGCAGAGCAAACGACAGGGCAGAATATTGACAGCTTAACAACACCAACTTACGCTAAAGGGTGCAATTAACTGGGCTAATGTGTTAGTGAAAGAGTTCAACAACTGGACTAACTTTAACATGCTGCTCCATCTGCGTGCATGCAGCCAAACACACACTTTAATGTGGTAGAGTCTGGGATCCATCCGGTCAACATCACAGGAGTGTGTTTGCTGATGAGGAAGCTCCAGCCCTCAGTTCCCTCTTCATATCAATGAGTTTGTAGAGGGTTGTGCGTCATCAAAACATATCACAGTGTTTACAGTCAACCAGTCTATCCGTCGGTGAACACTCACATGAAACCGGCATCCAGAGAGAGGAGGAGAACTCCACTCTCAGTCTGAAGAAGCCATCTGTCCTTCATATGAATCTATTGTTAAAGCAATTTGTTTACGGCGCTTAAAAAAGCAACACGTTATGTAGTTAATAATGATGCGAAGTTGAAGTGACTCAATGAGCAATTTTCCTTTGGGATTAATAAAGTAAGAAAAGGATAAAGAGCTGCTATTTAGTGAAATTACAGATGAAAGAATAAATGAACAGTATTGTGGAGCCCAGACCAGTCGAGGTCATTTTCAAAAATCCCCAGATAGGACGAGTCACTAAAGTTTGAACTGTTTTCGTTGTGTGCGATATATCAACGATTAAAACAGACATCGCTATTCCCCTTGGAGCTGTCAGTAGTTTCAACGTGTGGGATGCATCATTAACTTTATAACTCTTATGGTGGAGCCCACCCACAGTTTAGCCTTTTAAGACTACTTAGTGCCATTACATTGGACAGTCTCACAGAAGCAATGATACATAATACATAAACATTAAGGGAAATACTATAAGCTATAACTCAGGGACACATAAAAAGGCGAAAAACTTAACAAAAAACGTTTTCACATTCAGAAATACTGAAAAAGAAATCCTAATACAGCATGCCTGTTGTAGAAGTAGTGGTATGCAAGAGTATGTTTAGGTTTTAGCTTTATAAATAACTTTCAGTGGTAGGTTTTGGACTTAACGACTAAAATCCTTTTTTCACGTCTCAAAAAAAAAATGGCCGCTTAGCTGTAAGTCACATACTTTTGAGATAAACGCCTTCATGTACTTTTTCATTTTAAAAAAAGTCGCAGCACATTCCCATAGATTGTTTTAATGTTAATGCCGGGTAATGATTTATGGGTCAGTTCCCTTTAAGGCTGTGTACACACGCGCGTGATGAATGAACCTTCGAGTCCGCCATTACAGCCGGTGTTTTCATTCACAAATGTTAAGTCCATGTGTTCCCTCACTCACCTTAAATATCTCGCTCTTTTCTCGGTTCTTTTTTTTCATTTTCTCTCTCACACACGCACACTAATTTATGCATGAGGAGCGGGGCTTTTACACAACACTCACAGGTCAATCAAAACTGCTATTTCTGCACTTAACACACATGCGTTCCTGTACAGCAACACAATTGCTTCTGTATGTTTAGATGCTTGGAATTGCTGGTGAATGAGCCGAAGAGGGATGTGCATTAGAATCACATGAATTTTGCACAGGAAATGCATGTGATGGTAAAGATTGCTGGCTCTGGTTGGTTATACACTGCAAAAAACTAAAAAAAGGTGCAGTATGTTATAGGAGAAACTCTATGCAGTTTTGTTAAATCAGACCAGATGACGGATGAATGATGAGGGAGAGAGAAAGACATAGGAGGGAGACAGAGACAGGCAAAAAGAGAAATAAAGAGAACAAGTGTGGAGAGCTGCTGTTTATTTGACAGGGAGTGATTACGATCAGACAAGGTGAAGCGAGTGCTATGAAGGGTGTGATCCCTGAAGAGAGGGAAAATTGGAAGGACAGGCAGAAGGAGGGGGCAGAATATGTGAAATGAGAGATAGGCAGAGGGGGTGGGGGGGGTGGGGGATCGAAAGAGAGCAAAACAGAGAGAGCGGCTGCTTTAAAAAACATCTGGGAGCCATCAGCGAGCGGAGGGAAAAACGCTGGACTCAGCTGAAACTCTCGGCTCGCTTTGCTACACTGCTTGCCTACTCGCCTGCTTCATATCCAGCTAACACCTTCCCCCAAAAGACACAAAATAGAGGAGGAAGAGTACAGTCTATCAGAGAGCAGAGAGAAGCCTTTGCAAGCCCTTACTCCCCTCAGATTACGTGTACCGTGAGTATGTATTGTTAACAAATGACTCATCTGAGGTCAACACATTGCAAAATGTTAGCTGTAAATGACATTCAGACACACAACATGCCATGTCTGAGATTCATTTGAAACTATAAAATGCAACATAAAACCCCTTCACCATGTGGTGTTTTGTACCTCCACGCAATGCCCTAGCATGCACTGCCCGTGTTTCCTCTATGCTGTGACCTACACTCATTGATCATTTGAAGAACCCAGCAGAAGACGGCAGCAGACTTCCATAGATGGCTACAAGAATTTACCTCTCCAGACTTTCACTTGAAAACACAGAGGCACATGGAGTTTCCTATGTGGTCACAGGGGTGTGAGCACAGGGTGGCATCTGTCCATGTCTTCATTGAAATGGCATGGCTCATGTGATGGCATTAGCAGAAATGTCAGTCACCCGGTCCCAGCGGTTATGTAAAGGGCAGCCTTTCTTTCTTCATCGCACCACTGCTATTCACTAAACCAGCGGATTCCCATAACATGTCTACATTTCAGTGCAAAAAGATGGAGTAGAAAAACAGCCATAGCAGCTAAATGCAAAGACCTTGTGGTCCTATAAAAACAATTTGGAGTTTTTTAGCAGATATCTGTGGTTCGACTAAAGAAACATAACTATTTGACAGACATAAGTATATGAACAAGAGACTAAAATTCTAAAGAGTTCCTGCATGTATTCGGCGTGGGACAATATGGGAATGTATCGTATTACTTCATCATGCGATACGTTATTCACACACTGGCACCAACATTTTTGACATGGACACCAGAATACAGTGCATAAATACATAATTCTTGCTTTTTGTCTGTTGACATGATGCATCGTACTCAATAGGTGTGTTTCCATTCAGCTGTTTTTAGTTTTCATTTTACTGGAAACACCTAAAGTAAAAAAAAAAGCAGATATTTATGTGTGTCTGCATGTGTGCATCATTAGGAGGTATTTACCTTGTTTACTGTCACTGTGAACATAAAGAAGCACCACCTCATCCAATCCCATTCAGTATTGTACTTCATTGCCCATCAGGCCACAATCAGATAAGCCATGACCATGAGAGTATGAGGTTAAAAGAGTATCTGGTTAAAAGATTTATGTATGAAACAAGTTTCTATATGTGAGCATAGCACATTTAAACATGTATTTAATTTTAAAAATATATATACTGTAAACTAGACTGTGTCTTATGCTAGAATTGTAAGCGGTTTTCGCTCTCCTTTTAAAACAAAGTCGGCCCATTACAGTATTGTACTGACATGACCCTGTCACAACTTGGCACGTGGCTGAGTTATCTTTGGATGCTACAACGACAATTCAGCATCAGCATTCATGTCAGGGACAGCGAGAAGGCATTTCTTCATGAGCCATTTGTAGAACGCTTCTTTCCATCAAATCTGTAACAAGTCCAATTTCTGCTCGTAATCCCTCTCTGAAGAAACACATTGATATGTAAATTGTTGTCTCAGAATTGCAGAATGGTTATTAAAAAGTGGACAGATTGAAAAAGATTCAGAGACGACCCCGGTAATGTATTCATACCACGGCAGCACACTGCTGTCCTAACATTTCCAATGTAACACGCTCCGTCACAGCCACTTGCCTCACAATCATTACTCCATAATTCTGCTTGATACACTTTCAACAGAGCAGAGTTAAAGGAATGAAACAGTTTAAATCTTGTGTCTCTGTGCTCCCTTATATCCGAATAATTCCATCATTCACTCCAGCAGCACATAAGAATGAAAATAGTGTAAAACTAAATTGGCATTAAGGCTCCCTTTGAGGCATCTTAAATGGGTGCATTACAAATATCCCAACAGTGTATTTGCAATGCTTTAAAATTATGTTATTGTAGCTGCATTCATGCTTGCAGCTAAAAGACAGCCCTAAGACTGTCAGAGGCTTTTTAGCTTTCTGCTGATACTTATATCCAGATGCTGTCGTCTATATAACAGGTGCATATATTGACATTTTCCTCTTCCTGTTCCTAACCTATGCGCATTTATATTGCTCACGGTGTATAGGAGGAATCAGCTGAGCGGAGAGGGGAGAGCAAAGGTCCTGACCTCTGCGGTGTACTGAAGCAACAGTGATCTATACATGCAGGGGGAGCTCATCTCCCAATGTAATAACTATCCCATCAGACCATGGGTTTTAAAGGCTTACGGTGACTCAAATCCTGGTGACTCTAGCTGACCCCAATATGATGGAAATATTCATGAGGGAAGACCTACCGTCAAACATTGGGTTCCTCAATATTTCCTACTCTAACTGCTTCTCATGCTACCATTCCCTTGGTGAGAGATGAGAGGAGACTGAAGACAGTGCGTTTTTGGTTGAAGAGATAAATATCTTTCCGGGTCACGTTATAGCCTATAGGTTTGATATCACAGATTGCACCAAGCAAATCTGATGCTTAATTGCCAGCTGTTAAAATACATGTTTTCAAATTCTCTGACTGTAATTACTGATTTGATCTCTGGCTGCTCTGCATGTCATCATTTCTTAAATGATTTTCTCCACTCTGAAGCTGCCTCTATCCTCCCCTCCCCCAGTCCTATGATCTGCTCTCTCCCTATTCTTGCACTATCCATCACCCCACGCATGCCATCCTCGCCTCTCGTCTCTTTCTCCTCCCTTTGCCTCCTCTCTTTTGGCCCTCTGTCTTCATGTTGCCACCCAGAAAAGGTAGTAGTGACGACGGTGGTGATGCACAGCCAGAGTAGAGACCAGGACAGAGTCGTGGAGGAAACACGGGCATCATCATCACCATCATTGTCATCATCAGCCGGATGAGGAGAGCCAAACTTGAGCTCTGTCCGTCCCCATCAGGCTGGCTGACAGTCACAAACTCATGTCTTATTCACTCCACTCATCAATTATACACAGGCCAAAGGAGCCCTGAGAGGCAGGAGGCTGCAAAGGCCCCTCTTCACATGTTGTTTCCCTCTGTGGCACAAAAACACATCACAGTGCTCCATGCTCAGCCCTTATTATCAATGTCATTCTTCAGAGTCTCTGAGAGCAGGAGACAGCTTGTCATCATGCCTTTAGCCACCGTTGCTATGTGGGGATGTTATGTATCTCATCATCACGTTAAGGTTAGCTCATCTGGCCAACAATGACATGACAATGAAACAGTGGCAACTTGGGAATCATTATGAGTAAAGATATAAGTTTCTGTGAAAAGTTCACTTGTTGTGTCCCAAATCGAAATCCATTAAAAGAGTAAATATGAGGTCAATATTTATATTTTGAACTACATCCTGCAGTCTGATTAGCTACTCCCTTTGGATTTAAACACACTGACCAAAACAAAACTGACATTCAGCCAACATTAATCCTGCTCAGGTATTTATACAAGGCTCCATTTTTCTGTCAGCATGCTAAACCATTGTTTCCCCAGCTGTGATTTACCACACAAGAGGGACCAATAACAACCAACAAACATGACATATAGTCCTGGAAAACAGATTTAGAAAAGGAAAAGCAACATTTAATAGTCAAGACAGCCCATTAAAAGCTCCATGTTGGGGTTGTATGAGCAATGGATCAGCTAAAAGCATGGTAAATAGCTTAGAATTTACAGTTTTGTTATGACAGATTATATTTTGATGTAGTGTTCTAGAAAACATCTTTGATATAAGGAGAGATGAGTCTCATGATGTTATCAGGAGGATACAAATGTCAAGTGGTCACGATTAGAGGCTAAAGGTTGGTTCAGCTGCTACCTGTGGTCAAACAGGGCTAATTCTGACAAGTACAAAGCCCTTCCTGGCCGTTCCTGGAAAGATTACTGGGCAACAGAGCGGCTCTCGTCTTGTCTAGGGCTTGGTGATGCTTTGTCTACAAGTGCGTGGCACACAAGACTTTTTTATATGAGGATAGTGTAGTGGTTTAAAAGGACACATGCGTGCGAACATTCTCTAACACTTTTACAGTCACTAGCTATTTCCATATCAGGCAATGCAGCTGGCGTTGAGGAGCCCATTCAGAGAGGTGGGCTGGACCTAAGATGAAAGAGGTAGCATCCATGCCAGAGTTAGCGTGACATGCCTGTTCGTAGTGTGTGTGTGTGTGTGTGTGTGTGTGTGTGTGTGTGTGTGTGTGTGTGTGTGTGTGTGTGTGTGTGTGTGTGTGGGAGAGCAAGAGACTGGTCACCAATGCATTAAGTAATCTGACATGAGCAGGCAGCTAAACGCTAACCTTGCCAGTCAGCCAGATCTAATAAGCTCAGCTTAGAGTTTGAGGCATGAGGTACAAGTGTGACAAGCAGAGTGTGTTTGGCAGACTGTATTTTCCTTTTACAGATTTTAAAATCACATTTTGACTCCCCTGGGAGAAAATATGTGTTTATACATCACATCTTTCTTTTACATGTTTTTCCTTTGATCTAGATACTGTTTTGCCATTTATGTTTGATGACCAATATTTTATCATTATCATCTTCTATTTCCTTTTTTTTATTTTTACTATTTGTATCCTTTTTATGTAGTTCTACCCGTAATAGATGGATTTTATTTAAATAATTTATGCATTTTTGTGTTTTTCATGTGACGTAGGAACTATAGTAGGTCATGTTTTCCCTACTTTTTTTTCATTTGTGCAGTCCTTTTACAGAGATGCTTCCTAGTTACTCTGATATTTTTTTATGTTTTGGAAACTGCTTTAATTGTCCAACTAAGTGAGAGAGTTATGTTCTGTGCTGTTTGCTTCACTTAGCTTGATGACAATGCCTAATATAACTTTCCTCTGTTATACATTACAGTTTTTAAGAACTACCAGTGCGGTGTGTGCAACGTTTGTCAGATTTCTGCCTCATCATACATTATGACTCCAACATCTTATGTGATTTAAATCACTGACAAAAGATCCCTTTGCTTTTGGATTTAAGTGCCACTAAGTGACAGCATTTGTTAGACAGATTATTAAAATGCCTGTGAAGTACATGTCCTGCTTCTATTAAACAATTCTTACTGAGGCAAATGCTGCACTATTTATTGTAAACATGACAGAAATGCATCAACATCTCTAAATCTTAGTTGTTGTACAGTAACTTAAAATTCACACAGTTAATCATACATATCATCCTCTATTTCCTGCTGGCAGGCCTGCCAAATCCATGTTAGATTGATGGACTTTCAGCTTCCACTAAGATATCGCCTAATGTAAGGAGGAAATAGAGAGAGAGAGTTATAGCTGTCAGAGCCTAATGCTTGATATCATAAGATGATAAAAAAGAATGAGAGGATGGAGAGAGGGTGAGAGATAAAGAGAGAAGAAAGAGAGACCACACAGAAAGCTGGGCAGTGATTCTGACAAATTGCTGAAGCCTGGATAATGGGAGGCTGCAAGAGAAGAAGTAGCAGGCCAATCACATTTCAAGGATAAATGTATTTAATCATCAGTAAAAAAAAAAACAAGGGGTCGAACTGAGAGGAAACGCAACACAACAAACCAGCCACAGTTTGATACCTATAGTGACAATGAGGGCAAAGCCAGTGACATGGAGATAATGCTGATGAGCACAGGCCATACTCCTCCAGCAATGATTAGTAAATAACCTGATGTCCTGTGAGTAATTTCTACTGGCATAATCGTAGAAAATGCACAGTGTCGAGTTTGAAAACATCAAGAATCTGACAAGAGGTAAGGAGGTAAAAAGCATGACATAATTCCCATTGGGGGACCTCTGTCACACATGACCCCTTCCTCCAGAGATGTATGAATAGGAAATATGTCATGGCACTATAAAGGACTAAGACAGACTTGTTCTGTTTCACATGAGGTAAAAGGGAAGCTGATGCTGGGCACGGCTAATGTGCCTTCACTAATTGGTGCTCCCCAGGGTCCGAGTTCAAACTCAGAAAACAGCCATTTATTTTCTGCATCTGTCATCACTGCACAGCGTGCTGCAGTCACCGTCATCTCATCTGCTGCCCTTAACCGTCATGAATCAGCCCGTCAAGCGGCCGCAATTAAGACAGAGTGTCAGAGAAGCGAAACGTGCTGATTCAAGCCAAAACCAAGGAATTTATCAAAAGTCTCTTGAAAACCACTTAACCTCGTTTTTGATTTATACAAAATAGTTTTTCCACTACAGTTTACGGATATTTTATAAACTGAAACGAACAAGTTTTAACCTGGAGTCACTTTTTGTATGTTAGTTAACTAAGATGTAGATAATTAAATAGTAAATAAAAATAAATTCATGCTAGTGTAGAAACCGTGCATAATGTGCTTATGTTTATATCAGTGCTTATTTGTCATACGATGATTGCCAGCTGGAGATTTCACTTATAGTTGTATTTCCCAGTATCTCACAGTTTAATCCCACCATATTCTTCTTTTTCCATACCAGAGAAGAAACATGAAAAAAAAAAAAAGATATACAAAAATGTTTTTACAACTATTACACACATTTCTTTGGGTTGAAATTGGATAGACATAATGACTCAGTCATAAATACTGTTTCTGCTTTTGCCCCCATTGTTGCTATTTTTCCTCAGTTCCCAATGAAACACTGGATCTGATGAAATGTTGTCATCTATAAATAAAAGCTGTTACCGTTGTTCAGCTGCACAGCCTGATGGGAAAGTAGAGAGGGAGAGTGATGCTGTGTATATGGCCAAAGGGCTATTTGACACTGTGGCCGAGCTCTAAAATTGAAACAGCAGTGAATGGGTCCAGGGCAAGCACAAAGACAAAGCCCGACATTAACTATTTACTGCAAGCCTGCCCATCGCTTCCAGGTCAACTGTGATGACAACTTACATAACCTCAAACAGCCATGTTGTGATATTTGCATCATGTGGAGAGACAGAGTTTCAGACTGATTACTGAGGAAGAAATCATGAGATTCTTCTCTTTAATCTGCGTAAGGAATAATAATCTGCACTCAAAATCATAACGACACTTGAAAAAAGAGGAATGACTAAAAATCCACCTTGTGACATGGCCTTGTTCAACAACATGCTGTATGGTTCACTCCATATTCCTTGACAATGAGCAAAACTAATACTGTTTGTGTTTCAGGTGCTTTGAACATACAATCACCGGCCACTTTATTAGGTACACTGTGCTCGTTCCGGGTTGGACCCGCTTTTGCCTTCAAAACTGCCATAATTCTTCATGGTATAGATTCAACCAGGTGCAAGAAAGATTCCTCAGAGGCTTCGGTCCATACTGACATGATAGCATCACTCAGTTGCTGCAGATTTATCAGCTGATGTGAATCTCCCGTTCCACTACATCCCAAAGGTTCTCTATTGGATTGAGATCTGGTGACTGTGGAGGCAATTTGAGTACAGTGAACTCGTGTCATGTTCAGGAAACCAATCTGAGATGATGTGAGCTTTGTGACATGGCGTGTTATCCTGCTGGAAGTAGCCGTCAGAAGATGGGTACATGGTACGTGGTCATGAAGGCATGGACATACTCAGGTAGGCTGTGGCGTTTACACAATGCTCAGCTGGTACCAAGGGCCCCCCCCCCACACACACCATTACACCACCACCACCAGCAGCCTGAACCACTGATACAAGGCAGGATGGATCCATTCTTTCATGTTGTTTACGCCAAAATCTGACCCTATCATCCGAAGCAGAACAGGACAGTCTTCTATTGTCCAATGTTGGTGAGCCTGTGTGAATTCTAGCCTCAGTTTCCTGCTCTTAGCTGACAGGAGTGGCACCCGGTGTGGTCTTCTGCTGCTGTAGTCCATCTGCTTCAAGGTTCGACGTGTGGCGCGTTCAGAGTTGCTCTTCTTCGTACCCCAGTTGTAACAAGTGGTTATTTGAGTTACTGTTGCCTTTCTATCAGTATCCCTGACCTCTGGCATCAACAGGGCATTTTCACCCAGAGAACTGCTGCTCACTGGATATTTTCTCTTTTTCAGACCATTTTCTGTAAAACCCTAGAGACGGTTGTGAGCGAAAATCCCAGTAGATCAGCTGTTTCTGAAATACTCAGACCGGCCTGTCTGGCCATAACCACCACGCCACATTCAAAGTCACTTAAATCACCTTTCTTTCCCATTATGATGCTTGGTTTGAACCTCAGCAGATTGCCTTGACCATGTCCTGGGAAAGCGTAGAGACAAAGTTAAAGAAGAGTGGCACTAGAACCTGGTGGCTAAAAGACTGAGATCACCACTGAGGATTAACGGGCTTCCCCAGCTGGAAGACGTTTAGACAGGGTCAGGTCCTTGTGTTGACAGGAGGGGTCAACCGTCAGGTCCACTCTGGAATAGACTATTGACCGTTTTTCTCCAGTATGTAGTCTGCAGTAATAGAAGGGTCCAAAGCTGCCAAAATATATTTGTGCATGGTGGTTAAACAAATGAATAACCCATCAGAATGAATAATAGAAGGAGATGAAGGCATAAATGGACAGTAATGTCAAAACACCGTCTGAAATAGACGTAAAAGAAAAATATTAAGATGGAGAGGCCACTCAATAAAAAGACCATTAGGGTTTCATAGTGTAGCAAAAGCTGCACTTTGAGGAAACTCAATAAAGACACAAGTACAAAGGAAGAGCTGGCAGTTTACAAATTGTCCTGCAGCTGATGTGCTGATGTACTTGTGCCAGCACCCTGCTTTAAACCCTTATATGGGATGTTGTCACACTAGTGCATGTGAAACCGGCATGTTTGTGCAATTTCTTTGATTATGGCATTTTTATAATAAGTATTAAAGCCAGATAGTGTCTCAGCCACAAGCTTCTGCAAACACCCGAGACAAAAATGATTCTGAACTGTGTGACATGACAAGTGAAAAAAAGTTTCATGCACAAGTCTAGTGGCAAAAAACAGCTGTTTTTATAACCACCGCTAATGACTCGATGCCAGTTATTACGCCACGGAGACTGAAATGAGAAATTATTCTATCTATTTATTTTCTAATCCTTCTAATTCTTATAATTGTTTCTGTTAAATATGAAAAATGCCAGTGAATATTGTTGAAATATTATTTAACTGTACTTTCTTTATTTGATTTGTCAGTTTAAACGTATCTCAATGAACTTCTGGAAGTGTTGGGAGTTGTTCTAAAAGTTGAATAAAATTTTTACTACAAATGTATACTGGTTATCGGTCTCCTCGATTATTAACAATCTGTATCAGCCCTGAAGAAAAAAAAAACATAATGGTTGATCTCTGTAACTGACTAAACTATTCAGGTTTGCGGGTGAACAAGCCTTGCTTTTCTCTCTCTGAAATATCTGAAGCAGTGAGGAAAAAACATTCCAGTCCTGAATTTAGAGCAGCAGCTCATCGCTTTTGTTCTTGATGTAATGCCTTCATTCTTTACTGCGACTGCGGCGCATGTAGCCAAAGCAAAGGGAAGGTTTTGTGCGCAACGAGAAACTCAGATGGATGATTCAGGAGTGTAAGCAGAGTTGCAGACAATGGAAAAGGTCCAGATTTGAGCAGTTGGACTGCAGCGCTAACAGACAACACAAGAGCGATAAAGTGTCACGCATGATTAATGCACCGA
Source organism: Coranthus polyacanthus (assembly GCA_037367275.1). Taxonomy (NCBI): domain Eukaryota; kingdom Metazoa; phylum Chordata; class Actinopteri; order Kurtiformes; family Apogonidae; genus Coranthus; species Coranthus polyacanthus. Next base: position 14,206,848 of record JAPQRN010000022.1, on the reverse strand, counting down.
AATAACAAGGTTCACGTCACGAGTACAGAATGTGCCACATAACAAATCGAACTGTGATCAACGCAAAATAATATGGCGACAAATTTGTGTCTCAAAATATGAAGTGGATAATTCACAACTAAAATAGCTCATCTGGGATTTTCCAGTCATGATAGAGGCAAAGGGATTGGCATCTGAGGAACTGGAGATGAAGGAAGGGAAACTCATCTCATTTTAGGGGGTTGAGTGAACAGACGTCACTTCAGGGTAGCATCCCAGCCGTTTTCTTCACAGGCGGGCTGAGACAGGATTAGGTTCTTCAGGCAGGGCTGCTGTCCTCTTTTTAAATCTGCCTGCCAGTCTTTCTATCAATCACCCTGCTCGCTCCAATTGATGTCACTTCTGAAGTCATGGTTTGGACAAACCTCAGCAACAACATGCTACTTTTTTAAAAATATCCTGCAAATAATCACTTGTGGGATGTGCTGAAAAGATGATGTGCCAAAGAGATATAAAGAAAAGATAAGTAGACAGTGGAAATAATGGCGATTCTTCAACCTTGAAATGTTGGTTTTCAATATTAAGTTTCCAGGTCAAGGTTATGGCATATTAACATATTATATAAGCAACATATAAACAGCAAAAAATAACAAAACAGATGCCTGTCTTTTTTAAAGATCCTGCATTGCTGGAGCATTTTAAAACAGACACAGTAAATTAACAGTAATAACTAACTTAAGTAAAAGTGTTTTAGTACTGAATATTGCATTAACATCCACTGGCTTGATGAAATAAAATGTTTAATTGGTGCTGCACCAAAAAAAGGTTTCTTTATGCCACTGCTGAGCAACTGATAAAACACAGGAACAGAAACCTCCGGCTATAAATGAGTCAGTAATTAGGGGTTTTAAATAAATAGAAATGCAAACTGGAACAAAAGCAAGTACACATCAGTTAGAATGAAATGCCCAACATGCAACACCTTTCTCCTTACCGAACGATACTGATCATTATTGCGGACAGAACTGCAGATACGGCCTACTTCCTGTTTGTATCACTGACTCAGTCTTTATCTCAGCCAAATGGTCTGCAACTATTTAGTTTACTGTGGGAATGTTATTCGCTCACTACGGTAAGAAAATGATAGGTCTATTCAAATGTCCTGCACTGTGACTCATGAGCAACTGAATTATTGTATATAATGTGGGAACTGTGAACTCAAAGCGCAGGCTTATCATCAAGGACTTCCTGCAAAAACCAGTGGCTTTACATACGGAGAGGTGACAAATAAAAGGAAAAACCTGATGTGAGGGGTCTCCTCCAGGATGATCATGGCACTCATGGGATATTTTGGACACCACATGAGGTAATATCTTCTGGAAGACTGGTGTTCATCCCTCCAGTAGAGTCCACAATCTTGTAGAATCAATGCCGAGGAATACTGAAGCTGTCCTGGAGGCATGAGGGCCCCAACACTTAGTAAGACACTTTATGTTTTTTTTCCTTTGTCTCCCATCTGTTCGTGATCTGTGCTAAATGCTAATCCATGTATCAAACTGCAAGCATAAGTACTGTATGTGGGGGACGGATGTTCCTTTAAAGCTTCATTGCACAATGTTTAGTTTTTTTGTCATCAAACATTCCATTATTATCTTTCAGCAAATTCAAGTGGTCTGAGAGGAAACAACACTTCTGCACCTTGTCTCGACTCAGTTTACAGGCTGCAAAAAATGTCAACCCTGGCTCAAGACACTGGCCGATCTCAGAGATTTCAGAGATGTAGGGGGGGTCAAATATGCAACCGACAGCTTTAATGACATTTCGCTGTTCAGATTCTGTCAGACGAGACTCCACTGTTCTACTCGGCGGCACAGGAGCAACAAGGCAGCTCCCATAGCCACGACATTTGGGCTCCACTTTTCTACAGCGGCCTGACGCATTGTCAGCTCCTCTATCTTTATATTTAGTCTTTTGACTTCGACAGAGAAGAGAGAGCTGCAGATTTCTGGTTACTGCAGCTTTAAGAGTGGGATAAGCGAGGTTTTCACAAATATAAATTCTAAGTAACTTGGTCATTGTTTTCTTCACAGTTTTGCATCGTCTTACAATGCAAATACTTTAAACAAAACAAAACAATGTTTGTTTAAAATGTTTATGCATTTTCTCCTGAAAATTGTGTGCCAAAATGTTTGAAGTATCATCAAACATTGTATTGACCCCAAAATGTGTTCTGTGTTTGGACTAATCTCTTGTCAATTTGCTACCAAATTGCTTATATGGGGAAGAAATAAAGAAAAGCATACAGAAGCAACAGGATGCCAACAAACCTTTAATGCCCCCCCCCCCCAAAAAAAAAGAAAAAAGGAACAGTGGAACAACACCTGGAGGCCTCATTACATCACATGCTGGAGTCCTAAATCCCCATGAATTTTGTATGTGCGAGTGTGTAAGTGCATGAGATACTGACGAGTCGGACAGGACTATTGTAGTAGACCTCTCCCTGAACTCGGTTTTCTCTGCAGGCATGTTCACTAACAGCTGAGGCAGGCAGGGGTTCTGCCCTGCTGGCCCAGTCATTAGCTCCTTCACAGCACGCTCCCAAAGCTGTTCTGCTAATGGACGCCAAATAACCCAGCCAATCCCTCCAACGCAGACATAAGGAACTCATATTCATACCACAATGCTTCTCACTGTCATTCCAAACAAGGAATAAAAACATTGCATCCTCATGTGTACAAACAGGCTGCATTCATAAACATCTGTCATTTTCCCCATTTTATTACAAACACAGTTTTCCATTCCCAACAGCGACAACATTCAGTAGAAAACACATTGGATAATAACAAGTCTTGAGTTCTTAAATATTCAGTTAACAATATTTCAGAGAACAAGAAGTGGAAGGGCTAACACTTTGTGTATTGGAAGTGTGTTCTGAAATGTTATTATTATGCCGTGCTATCTCCAGACTCACACCAGTTGATTCCGCTCATGTATTAATAAACATTGGAGTCACAAAGCTGACCACTGGTTTCTCTCAGATACTCGAAAAATCCAGTCCAGACATAAGTTAAAATTACTCACTGCCTTTCTGAAGGTAGTTACAGGATCTGGATCTGGATCTGAAAGGATGAGATCTGGAGCACGGGGTTACAGTGACAACCTTTAATGAGTTGCAGCGACTCATGTTTTAAGCATGAAGCACGTCTTCAGAGTGAGGAGTGAATAGAGCTGCAACATCTGACTGATTGAATAGTCCATCTAAAAAAATAATAATAATCTGCCATTTTGATAGTCAACCATTTCAATGATTTAATAAGCCAAAATCCAAATCTTTGCTTCTTAAAAGTTGACAATTTGCCCTGTTTTTGTCATACAAAGAGTCAGTAAAACATGTTGGACAGTTCATTTACAGTTTGAGTTGTAAGAGGCTTTTGTTACCTTTTGAATAAATGATTAATCAATACACGGATTAATCAAGAAAATAATATGCCGTTTAATCAATAATACAAATATTTGTTAGTTGCAGCCCTAGTCGTAACTATTTACAGAATCCTAACAGACTCTTCTAAGTATCTGGATGAAAAAATATTTTGTTTGATACACGATGATGTTATTTGTTTTTTTGTTTTTGTTTTTTTAAACACACTTCCCAAGTTGCAACTCCATTTCCTATCCAAGCTGCCATTGGTATTCTTCCATCCAAACCGTTAGAGGAGTCTTTGTGGATTCTGGAAACATCTTCAGAACAGCAGTAAGACCTTTTAAAGGATCTGCTAGGATTTTCAAAGATTTTAAAAGCACCAAAAACCACATACTGAGGACATCTCCAGACCAAAATGAACAGCTACACGGTAGTGTCCTGAACTACTGGGCTATTGCTATGGCAACATTTTGCATTGTATACATGACTGACATCACCTAACACTTCATTGACATAGACACTGTCAACAGCACTGCATGTGGCAAGTATAAATAGGATGATTTTAAAGACTTCTGTCAGATACAACACGACAGACGTCTAACAACATAATTACTAGAAACTTTCAAATATTCCTACAAGTGAAAGTTAATATAGATTATCACAGCAAATGTGGTTTTATTCAAAACCTTCACAAAAAATCCACAGTACATCAGTATTATTATGGTATAAAAATAAGTTACAAATCTGCATGAATATCATACAAAACAGTTATAAAAAAAATGCAGGATTTTCTGAATACACAAACCTGTTTTTACAACATTGGGCACAAAGAATATTTTTAGTTAAGTGCTTGTAAAAAAAAAAAAAAAAAAATCATTTAACTTTTTTTTTTTTTTTTAATGAACACAAAAGTTTTAAATTGTTAGTCCCGTTCCACGCCACACTTGGCAGCGTCAGTTATTTTAGATACACAAGACTGAAAAGGGGATGAGAGGGAGAACTGCAGCATAGCCAAGTTTCACTTCTTTTTATCGCCACTTCACTCCCCCCGATCAGCAGAGACAGATGAAGAGCGTCCCATTCCATATAGATAAACCTGCCATGAACAAGGATTCCCCTTAAGTATCGAGTCCACAGATGACTCCTCACAGGCTGAGCACAAAGACAGGAGAGAAAGACAGAGAGTGAGAGAATGAGTTGTTCTCAGTGTGTCATGACAGAGATTTTAGTGTGAGAAATAGGCTTTATCCTGGATGTTCAGACACTGAGCTGACTTCCTCTGTAGACACATTAAACTGCGGATTCGAGCTTTTACTGCCCTGAACTACGGAGGTCAATTAATAGAACAATGAACAGTGTCCAAATATGACCTCATCTGTGAGTGAGAGTAGGGAATGCAGAGGGTCGTGGTACATGGGAACCGCTAAGCTTTGGACTAAAGTGATGAGATAGGATGATGCTCCACCACAGAGAAAGATCTGCAGGTAATACTGCAGATTCCCAAAGATTACCATATCATAATGGCATCAGCATGGTTGGATCTACATTATAGTAAAATGACTATGGAAATCTCACATACTACACATACTGCGGCTTAAACAAATGGCCTTAAGTTAATAAGCAGAAATGAGCCCGCATATATATATATATATGCAGATCAACACCACGCCTGTACAGGTTACTACACAATTGCTGCCATGAAAAACAATGTCTACTCCCCTTATTTAAAAATGTATTTAACAATTTAATTTTCAATCAGCAAGGAGCATTTTAACAAAAAAGCAAAAGCCCTTCAAATAACTGATTAATAATAGGTAAAGTGCTTAAATCAATAGTTATTGTGCATTGATAAATTCAAACAATTCACACAACGTAGTGGTTGTTAGGTTGTGTTTTTTTTATAGAATGCTTGCAGTGTATGCATGTTGTTATTATACACAGCATCCCTATTCTTGTCCACTATCTGCTTTTGCATTGCACATTTGTCTCGTCATGTATTAGCTTCAATGAGCTAGGTTAAATGAAACTGATTTTTTACTTGGCATGATTACAGCTGTTGCCTGACGATATGTGCGCGTTAAAGCAAACACACATAATAATACTATACTATATATGTTGAACCGGTTCAGGCTTACCTTCGCTTCAGCCGCTTCTGAGGAAGTGCTCTGGAAAAAGAGATGAAAACGTTTTTTAGGCCACTGTGCAAGAGGGCCTTTTTAGGTTTGCATGTTATGCTGATATTTGAAAGATATTTGATTTCAGTCTGGCATGAATGACATGAATCGGCAAAATGCAAAAACCAAAACATGGAAACACTGTAAAATGATAAAATCCTAAGGTGTTCAATTACCAAGGTGTTCAATTACTCTGCTATGTTTACTGCCAAAGGCAACAACCGGTTCATTTGGGTATTTCATGTATTAGGACAACCCTGACATAAATTGGCTGAGTGCTGACGGTTATATTCAACTATGAAACCAGAGTCTAGAAGCAGCCCCTGCAGTTACTGAGCCTTCAGGTCTAATTAAAATCAGCCAGTCTGTGTGTTGATCAGCAGACTTGTGTGCCATATATCTCTGGTAAGATGACCATTCTGTTATTTTAGGCACATTGTTCCTCTTTCAGGATTCATCATCAGCCGTTTATGGTGTACCATTACGCTAACCTTGTTCTCTCATTGCCTGTTACCAATGATGAGCTGCAGAGGCATTCAAACCATATCATAAGTAGTGTTTAGCAGAGTGAAGTGCACTTGAAAAAAGGACAATATGTGAGTTTTGGAGTTAGATTTACCAATAAGCAGAAAAAGTATTTCACCTTTTACAGTTTCTAACTGTTGCTTATTTCTGTTCTTAAAAGAATATGTTTGGCCTCATAAACTCCTTAAATAGATGGTTTGTTTTCATATTAATCAGAAGAACAGAAGCGTAAACAAGTGAAATTCAGCATGAGATTATCTCTTGTAAAATAAATCTATTACTTCAATAACAGGCCTTTCCATTGTTTGTGATTCCTGAAAGAAAAAACACGAGCCAGGTTGTACAGTTTTTTCGTCTTCATACACATGTTATCTCTGCACTTGTCCCTATTAACCTGATTGCTGAAATCAAGAGTTGGTGCCACCTGGTGGAAGAAAGACAGAGCTGCACGCCCACTAACATCCACATTTGTGCACAGGTGTGGAGGGGAAGTAACAAGAGCTTTTTTTAAAAGCTCTTGTTACTTCCCCTCTTCTTATGGGACTTTCATGCCTCATATACTGAATCCTACTGGGGATTAGATAATATCTACACATAGGCAGCGTGTTTAGCGAACACACAATGGAGCTGCTTCAACTTGTGTTTCTGTGAGGCCACTGAGTCTTCACACACATACTCACCTATAGATGTTTGGGTCTAGCAGCATGGCTGTGTCCTGCGGTAACTGGGATAAGTGCACCACTTTCGTCTTCAGCTGAGACCGCTCAGTTTCATTCACCCACACATCAGGTAGTCTGCAAGACAACACACACATGCAGAGAGTGGCTATGTGCTCAGGATATAAGCTCTCACAAGAAAGAGGGAGAGAACGGGGGGGGGGGGGTGAAGTCGGAGTAAGGCTGAATGGGGCAGGGTGATGGAGATGAACAAAGAGCCTCATTGAGTCCAGTGCATATGTTAACACCTTCTGAACACTGAGCAATATGCCCTTGAGAAAAGCACTGGGACTGACACACAAAACACACGACACACAAGACAAGACTGTATGTGCATACCGGTACATGTTTTTTTTTTTCATATGTTCAAAAATGATTAACCCTGAAAGCAGCTAAAAGTACTGAGAGCAGGCTGCTTAAAATCAGAACAACCTCAAGGGTAAAGAGTGATGTCATTGAAGCGACAGGCGCACACACACATGCTCATGTACATGATGTACTGTACTGCTCGGCTGCACCTTACTGTACCCACAGCAGTGTGATCCCCTGTGAATGAAGGGAGGGTGCGAACACTGGCGTGGTAAGTCGAGGTGCAGAAGAATGAAACAAAGAGCTAAGCAAGTTGACTGCGCCTCCCCTCCCTCCTCCTGCCTCCCCCATCTCCACCGCCAGCATTCCCCACGTCACTATGTGCGTCATCACAGGAGCCCCCAGAGATGCAGACACACACACACACGTGCTCTCACACACACACACACACA